>JAVSCE010020978.1:0-58311 GCA_032199065.1 Smutsia gigantea
AGTGGCGCAGCCACGGCTGCGGAATAGTGGGGCAATAGCGCCACCTACAGCATTCCTACAGAATCTACTCCCAGTGGGCGTTTTTTTTCTTTTGTTTTGTTTTGTTTTGTTTTTTCTTTTTTCTTTTCTTTCTTTTTTCTTTTTTTTCTTTCTTTATTTCTTTCTTCTTTTTTTTTCTCTTTTTAAAGTCTTAAAGAGCGCAGCAGACATACGTGGCAACTACCAGTGACCAATTCTATAGCCATTAAAAGACAGAGGAATATGGTTCAGACCAAAATCAACCAGACAACCCCAGAGAGGGAGTCTGAAGGGATGGAAATGCACAGTCTTCCTGAAAAAGAATTCAGAATAAAAGTCATAACCATGCTGATGGACCTACAGAGAAATGTGCAAGAGCTGAGGGAGGAAGTGAGGGAAGTGAGAAAAGACAATACAGAAATCAGACAAGCGATCGACGGGCCTAACAGCAGACTGGATGAGATGCAAGAGACTGTTAATGGAATAGAAATCAGAGAACAGGAATACTGAGAAGCTGAGGCAGAGAGAGATAAAAGGATTTCTAGGAATGAAAGAATATTAAGAGAACTGTGTGACCAATCCAAACGGAACAATATTCGCATTATAGGACTACAGAGGAAGAAGAGAGAGAAAAAGGGATAGAAAGTGTCTTTGAAGAAATAATTACTGAAAACTTTCCCTTGCTGGGGAAGGAAATAGTCTCGCAGTCCACCGAAGCCCACAGATCTCCCAACACAAGGGACCCAAGGAAGACAACACCAAGACACATAATAATTAAGATGGCAAAGATCAAAGATAAAGACAGGGCATTAAAGGCAGCTAGAGAGAGAAAAAGATCACCTACAAAGGAAAACCCATCAGACTATCATCAGACTTCTCAACAGAAACCTTACAGGCTAGAAGAGAATGGCATGATATATTTAATGTTATGAAACAGAAGGGCCTCGAACCAGGAATATTATATCCAGCAAGATTATCATTTAAATATGATGGAGGGATTAAACAATTTCCAGACAAACGAAAGTTGAGAGAGTTTGCCTCTCATAAACTACCACTACAGGATATCTTAAATGGACTGCTCTAGATGGAAGCACACCTAAGGCTAAAAAGATGTCACCAGAGAAAATAAAATCATAGCAAAGAAAGCAGACCATCCAAATACTAACTAAAGGTAAAGAATAAAACACCTAGTATAGAAAGAATGCAGGAGGAGGAAAAGAAGGGAGAGAAATAAAGAAACATCAGACAGTATTTACAATTACTTAACAAGAAAGTTAAGTTAGACTGTTAGATAGTAAAGAAGCAGCCCTTGAACCCTTGGTAACCAAGAATCCAAAGCCAGCAATGGCAATAAGTACATATCTATCAATAATCACCCTAAATGTAAATGGACTGAATGCACCAATCAAACAACACAGAGTTACTGAATGGATAAAAAAGCAAGACCCATCTAAATGCTGCTTACAGGAGACTCACCTCAAATCCAAAGATATACACAGACTAAAAGTGACGGGATGGAAAAAGCTATTTCATGCAAAAAACAAAGAGAAAAAACAGGGGTTGCAGTACTTGTACCAGACAAAATAGACTTCAAAACGAAGAAAGTAACAAGAGATAAAGGACATTACATAATGATAAAGGGGTCAGTCCAACAAGAAGATATAACCATTATAAATATATATGCACCCAACACAGGAGCGCCAACATATGTGAGACAAATACTAACAGAATTAAAGGAGAAAATACACAGCAATGCATTCATTTTAGGAGACTTCAACACACCACTCACTCCAAAGAACAGATCAACCAGACAGAGAATAAGTAAAGACACTGAGGCACTGAACAATACACGAGAACAGATGGACCTAACAGACATCTACAGAACTCTATACCCAAAAGCAACAGGATACACATTCTTCTCAAGTGCACATGGAACATTTTCCAGAATAGACCATATACTAGGCCATAAAAAGAACCTCAGTAATTTCAAAAATATTGAAATCCTACCAACCAACTTCTCAGATCACCAAGGTATAAAACTAGAAATAAATTTTAGAAAGAAATCAAAAAGGCTCACAAATACATGGAGACTTAACAACACTCCTAATTAATCAATGGGTTAACGACCAAATCAAAACAGAAATCAAAGAATATATGGAGACTAATGACAATAACAACACAAAGCCACAATTTCTGTGGGACGCAGCAAAGGCAGTTCTAAGAGGAAAGTATATTGCAATCCAGGCCTATTTAAAGAAAGAAGAACATTCCCAAATGAATAGTCTAAAGACACAATTACAGAAATTGGAAAAAGAAGAACAAATGAGGCCCAAAGTCACCAGAAGGAGAGACATAATAAAGATTAGAGAAGAAATAAGTAAAATTGAGAAGAATAAAACAACAGAAAAAATCAATGAAACCAAGAGCTGGTTCTTTGAAAAAATAAACAAAATAGATAAACCCCTAGCCACACTCATTAAGAGAAAAAGAGAATCTACACACATAAACACAATCAGAAATGAGAAAGGAAAAATCACGACGGACCCCACAGAAATACAAAGAATCATAAGAGAATATTATGAGAATCTATATGCTAACAAGCTGGAAAACACAGAAGAAATGGAAAACTTCTTAGAAAAATACAACCTTCCAAGACTGACCAAGCAAGAAACAGAAAAACTAAACAGACCAAACACCAGCAACGAAATCGAATTGGTAATCAAAAAACTACCCAAGAACAAAACCCCCGAACCAGATGGATTCACCTGTGAATTCTACCAGACATATAGAGAAGAAATAACACCCATTCTCCTTAAAGTTTTTCAAAAAATAGAAGAGGAGGGAATACTTCCAAACTCATTCTATGAAGCCAGCATCACTCTAATACCAAAACCGGGCAAAGACCTCACCAAAAAAGAAAAGTACAGACCAATATCCCTGATGAACGTAGATGCAAAAATAAACAACAAATTATTAGCAAACCGAATCCAAAAATACATCAAGAGGATCATACACCATGATTAAGTGGGATTCATCCAAGGGATGCAAAGATGGTACAACTTTCGAAAATCCATCAACATCATCCACCACATCAACAAAAAGAAGAACAAAAACCACAGGATCATCTCCATAGATGCTGAAACAGCATTTCACAAAATTCAGCATCCATTCATGATTAAAACTCTCAACAAAATGGGTATAGACGGCAAGTACCTCACATCACAAAGGCCATATATGACAAACCCACAGCTAACATCATACTTAATGGTGAGAAGCTGAAAGCTTTTCATCTAAGATCAGGGACAAGACAGGGGTGCCCACTCTCTCCACTGTTATTCAACATAGTACTGGAGGTCCTAGCCACGCAATCAGACAAAACAAAGACATACAAGGCATCCAGATTGGTAAATAAGAAGTCAAATTGTCACTATTTGCAGATGACAGGATACTGTACATAAAAAACCCATTTTGTTGAGAGTTTTAATCATGAATGGATGCTGAATTTTGTGAAATGCTGTTTCAGCATCTATGGAGATGATCCTGTAGTTTTTGTTCTTCTTTTTGTTGATCATGAGGCTGGATGATGTTGATGGATTTTCGAAAGTTGTACCATCTTTGCATCCCTTGGATGAATCCCACTTAATCATGGTGTATGATCCTCTTGATGTATTTTTGGATTCGGTTTGCTAATAATTTGTTGTTTATTTTTGCATCTACGTTCATCAGGGATATTGGTCTGTACTTTTCTTTTTTGGTGAGGTCTTTGCCCGGTTTTGGTATTAGAGTGATGCTGGCTTCATAGAATGAGTTTGGAAGTATTCCCTCCTCTTCTATTTTTTAGAAAACTTTAAGGAGAATGGGTGTTATTTCTTCTCTATATGTCTGGTAGAATTCAGAGGTGAATCCATCAGGCCCGGGGGTTTTGTTCTTGGGTAGTTTTTTGATTACCAATTCAATTTCGTTGCTGGTGTTTGGTCTGTTTAGTTTTTCTGTTTCTTGCTTCGTCAGTCTTGGAAGGTTGTATTTTTCTAAGAAGTCCATTTCTTCTATGTTTTCCAGCTTGTTAGCATATAGATTCTCATAATATTCTCTTATGATTCTTTGTATTTCTGTGGGGTCCATCGTGATTTTCCTTTCTCATTTCTGATTGTGTTTATGTGTGTAGATTCTCTTTTTCTCTTAATGAGTCTGGCTAGGGTTTTATCTATTTTGTTTATTTTTTCAAAGAACCAGCTCTTGGTTTTATTGATTTTTTCTATTGTTTTATTCTTCTCAATTTTACTTATTTCTTCTCTAATCTTTATTATGTCTCTCCTTCTGGTGACTTTGGGCCTCATTTGTTCTTCTTTTTCCAATTTCTGTAATTGTGTCTTTAGACTATTCATTTGGGAATGTTCTTCTTTCTTTAAATAGGCCTGGATTGCAATATACTTTCCTCTTAGAACTGCCTTTGCTGCGTCCCACGAAGTTGTGGCTTTGTGTTGTTATTGTCATTTGTCTCCATATATTCTTTGATTTCTGTTTTGATTTGGTCGTTAACCCATTGATTAATTAGGAGAGTGTTGTTAAGTCTCCATGTATTTGTGAGCCTTTTTGATTTCTTTCTAAAATTTATTTCTAGTTTTATACCTTGGTGATCTGAGAAGTTGGTTGGTAGGATTTCAATATTTTTGAAATTACTGAGGTTCTTTTTATGGCCTAGTATATGGTCTATTCTGGAAAATGTTCCATGTGCACTTGAGAAGAATGTGTATCCTGTTGCTTTTGGGTATAGAGTTCTGTAGATGTCTGTTAGGTCCATCTGTTCTCGTGTATTGTTCAGTGCCTCAGTGTCTTTACTTATTCTCTGTCTGGTTGATCTGTTCTTTGGAGTGAGTGGTGTGTTGAAGTCTCCTAAAATGAATGCATTGCTGTGTATTTTCTCCTTTAATTCTGTTAGTATTTGTCTCACATATGTTGGCGCTCCTGTGTTGGGTGCATATATATTTATAATGGTTATATCTTCTTGTTGGACTGACCCCTTTATCATTATGTAATGTCCTTTATCTCTTGTTACTTTCTTCGTTTTGAAGTCTATTTTGTCTGGTACAAGTCCTGCAACCCCTGCTTTTTCTCTTTGTTTTTTGCATGAAATAGCTTTTTCCATCCCGTCACTTTTAGTCTGTGTATATCTTTGGATTTGAGGTGAGTCTCCTGTAAGCAGCATTTAGATGGGTCTTGCTTTTTTATCCATTCAGTAACTCTGTGTTGTTTGATTGGTGCATTCAGTCCATTTACATTTAGGGTGATTATTGATAGATATGTACTTATTGCCATTGCTGGCTTTGGATTCGTGGTTACCAAGGGTTCAAGGGCTGCTTCTTTACTATCTAACAGTCTAACTTAACTTTCTTGTTAAGTAATTGTAAATACTGTCTGATGTTTCTTTATTTCTCTCCCTTCTTTTCCTCCTCCTGCATTCTTTCTATACTAGGTGTTTTATTCTTTACCTTTAGTTAGTATTTGGATGGTCTGCTTTCTTTGCTATGATTTTATTTTCTCTGGTGACATCTTTTAGCCTTAGGTGTGCTTCCATCTAGAGCAGTCCATTTAAGATATCCTGTAGTGGTGGTTTATGAGAGGCAAACTCTCTCAACTTTCGTTTGTCTGGAAATTGTTTACTCCCTCCATCATATTTAAATGATAATCGTGCTGGATACAATATTCTTGGTTCGAGGCCCTTCTGTTTCATAACATTAAATATATCATGCCATTCTCTTCTGGCCTGTAAGGTTTCTGTTGAGAAGTCTGATGATAGTCTGATGGGTTTTCTTTTGTAGGTGATCTTTTTACTCTCTCTAGCTGCCTTTAATACCCTGTCTTTATCTTTGATCTTTGCCATCTTAATTATTATGTGTCTTGGTGTTGTCTTCCTTGGGTCCCTTGTGTTGGGAGATCTATGAGCTTAGGTGGACTGCGAGACTACTTCCTTCCCCAGCGAGGGAAAGTTTTCAGCAATTATTTCTTCAAAAACACTTTCTATCCCTTTTTCTCTCTCTTCTTCCTCTGTAGTCCTATAATGCGAATATTGTTCCGTTTGGATTGGTCACACAGTTCTCTTAATATTCTTTCATTCCTAGAAATCCTTTTATCTCTCTCTGCCACAGGTGCTCTGTACTCCTGTTTTCTGATTTCTATTCCATTAACAGTCTCTTCCATCTCATCCATTCTGCTGTTAGGCCCGTCGATCGCTTGTCTGGTTTCTGCATTGTCTTTTCTCAGTTCCCTCACTTCCTCCCTCAGCTCTTGCACATTTCTCTGTAGGTCCATCAGCATGGTTATGACTTTTATTCTGAATTCTTTTTCAGGAAGACTGTGCATTTCCATCCCTTCAGACTCCCTCTCTGGGGTTGTCTGATTGATTTTGGTCTGAACCATATTCCTCTGTCTTTTCATGGCTATAGAATTGGTCACTGGTAGTTGCCACGTATGTCAGCTGGGCTCTTTAAGACTTTAAAAAGAGAAAAAAAAAGAGAAAAAAGAAAGAAAGATAGAAAAAAAGAAAACAAAAAACAAAACAAAACCAAAAAAAACGCCCACCAGGAGTAGATTCTGTAGGAATGCTGTAGGTGGCGCTGTTGCCCCACTATTCCGCAGCCGTGGCCGTGCTGCTCTGCAGGGCCCTTTATCGCTCTGGCAGGGGTGGGAACGAATAGGAGGCTGTTGATCTCAGTGAGAAGTGTAAGTATGGCTACGCTTCCCCAGTCACCAGCTAAGGCCTCTGAAACTCCCCAGGACTCCCAGCCTGCTGGGCTGAGTGTGCTGGGGCCATCCGGCTCCTCCGCTGGGCTCCTGTCTCTTTTAGACCACTGAAGAAAGCGCGGGCTTTTTTTTTTTCCTTCCTGGAGCCGACTGCAAGCACCCTGGTGCGTTCCCCTCTCAGATCCTGCCCCTCTGTCTCTCCAATCTCTGCTGCACTGCGCGATGTGGATCAGCACTCCCCGTGCAGATCCCCGGGGCTGGCTTCTTCGCGGGGTGTACTTCCACTCCCTCCCGGCTCTGAATCCTCTCCTCCCGCCGGTGCGCTGGGGTGGGGGAGGGCTCGGGTCCCGCTGGGTCGCGGATCTGTATCTTACCCGCCTCTTGTTGTGCCGAGTCCTCTCGGGTGTAGCTGCACGCTGTGCGCTTTCCTGTGTTTTCTTGTCTCTCTTTTAGGAATAGATGTATTTGCTGTGTTTTCGTAGATAAATATAGTGTTGGGAGGAGATTTCTGCCGTCGTGCTCACACCGCCATCTTCCCGGAAGTCTGGTATTGCTTTTTATAGTTCAGTTTCCAATTGCACATTACTAGTATATAGAAACATGACTTTTGTATGTTTACTTTGTATCTTGTGCCCTTCCTAAGTTCTCTTTATCATTACAGCAGCTTTATTATAGTTTTCTTGGGATTTTTCTTCATAGACAATCATGTAGTCTGCAAATAAGGACAGTTATATTTTTCTTTTCCAATCCTCTGAGTTTTTTATTTAAATTATTTTGTCATCCTTAAAATTCCCATTTGTTTCTTCTTTATATCTTCTGATACTTCTATTTCAATATTTGTTTCAAGAATGTTTGCAATTACTTATTTGAGCCCTTTATAATAGTTGCTTTAAGTCTTTTATCAGATAACTCCAGCACCTGTGTCATCTTATTGTTCTCATCTGCTGCTTGTCTTTTCCCACAGGAGCTAAAATTTTCTTGATTCTTTGTAGGTCAAGTAATTTTAGACTGTATCCTGAACATTTTGAATATTACTCTATGTAACTCTGAGAATTGTTTAAAGCATATGAAGAATACTATTTTTGTCATAGCAGATAACAGACCTGGTTAAATTCAGGTTGCAGATTCCAAACTCTTTTGCTGGTCTGTGGTTCCAACGTTAGTCCCGTTTTCAAAGCTTTTGCAGTACTATTTAGATTCATCCCACAAGTTTGTGATCACTCAGTGTGGTACCTGGGTGGACTCTATTAACTCAGTTCTCAAAGTCTTCGATATGCTAAGCGTCAAGTCCATGCCTGGACACGTCAGTTGCTCATGTTTATGTCCAAGAGATTTTTAACAAGGAGTTCATAAAAAACTTTATGGGGTCAGTTTCTTAAGATGCTCTGTCTTTACTGTTTCCCTGGTATCTTACAGTTCACTAGTCTCTCCTAGGTCCCCTAGCCAGAAATCTTCCACTTCCACAACTGGGGCCAAGTGACAGGAGGAGATAAGAGAGAAAGGGAGAGAGAGAGGGAAGCAATGGAATCTGGTCCCGTCTCTTAGTGCTGCAACTCCGGTGAACAGAGAAGAAAGTTCTTGTGTGTGTTGGAGTCTTGGCTCCAACAGGTTGCTATTGCCACAGGATATCTGTGGGCTGGGACCTGAGAGAGTGGGGAAAATGGAAATGAAGAGGTGATTTTCTTCCACAGTCTCTGAAATTTAGTAGATCCCTTTATTGCTTCTCCAGCCAGGCTTAGAGAGATTCTTCGGCTTCTCCCCACCTGCAGCACGGTGCTCATGTCCAAATCTCCAGCTACCTTGACTTGAAGTTAGGGGATGCTGGAGGGAAAGTAAAAGAGTGACCTCACCACCCCTTCAGTGCTGTTGTGAATTCTAGTGTGCTTCCCAGATCAGCTTGCTGGTGTAGATTTCCTTTGCAGGGTCTTCAAATATCTAAGCCAGTCATTCTGTCTAGGTTTTCCTGTTGCATTCAGTGAGAAGGGTATGTGTGTGTATTCTATCATACCTGGAACCAGAACTTTTACAACTTTTGCAGGAATTTTTTTTAATGTGACCAATATTTTTTTGAAGTAGTGTTGTTAATTAAAGCATCGCTATATAGAATTGAGGTGAACAGATTGCTAGATACATAATCTCTCCATTCTTCAGCTTTCTCTTCTGTAAACTGGAGAATAACAATTCTTATTTTACAGAGTTGTTGAGATGTAGATAAGCTAATATAGGTGTAACACTGACTTATGACTTAAACATAGTGTTATATAAGCATTTGGCATCATCATCATATAACATAAATCAAAGATACTAATCATTTTTGTAAGATGAAGTCACTTTTTGATATTTAAAATATATATGCAATGAGAGATAAAAGGACAAATTTTCTTTAATTTTTTAAAATTTTGCTATTATTAATACACAATTACATGAGCAACATTATGGTTACTAGAATCCCCCTATTGTCACTACCCCAATGCAGTCACTCTCCATCAGCGTAGAAGGATGTTATAGAATCACTACATGTCTTCTCTGCCTTACACTGCCTTCTCCGTATCCCCCCATCCCACCCCCACCCCTGCTACATTATGTGTGCTAATTGTAATGGCCCTTTTTCCCCCTTATTCCTCCCTTCCCACGCATCTTCCCCAGTCCCTTTCCCTTTGGTAACTGTTAGTCCATTCTTGGGTTCTGTGAGTCTGCTCCTATTTTCTCCCTACAGTTTTTTCTTTGTTCTTATACTCCACATATGAGTGAAATCATTTGCTACTTGTCTTTCTCCACCTGGCTTATTTCACTGAACATAATACCCTCTAGCTCCATCCATGTTCTTGCAAATGGTAGGGTTTGTTTTCTTCTTATGGCTGAATAATATTCAATTGTGTATATGTACCACATCTTCTTTATCCATTCATCTACTGATGGACACTTAGGTTGCTTCCCTTTTTTGGCTATTGTAAATAGTGCTGCAATAAACATAGGGGTGCATATGTCTTTTTCAAATTGGGCTGCCGCATTCTTAGGGTAAATTCCTAAGAGTGGAATTCCTGGGTCAAATGGTATTTCTATTTTTAGTTTTTTGAGAAACCTCCATACTGCTTTCCACAATGGTTGTACTAATTTGCATTCCCACCAGCAGTGTAGGAGGGTTCCCCTTTCTCCACATCCTCACCAACATTTATTGTTGTTTGTCTTTTGGATGGTGGCTATCCTCACTGGTGTGAGGTGATATCTCATAGTGGTTTTAATTTGCATTTCTCTGATGACTAGTGATGTGGAGCATCTTGTCATGTGCCTGTTGGCCATCTGAATTTCTTCTTTGGAGAAGTGTCTGTTCAGCTTCTCTGCCCATTTTTTAGTTGGCTTATTTGCTTTTTGTTTGTTGAGGTGCATGAGCTCTTTATATAATTTGGATGTCAACCCCTTATCAGACATGTCATTTATGAATATATTCTCCCGTACTGTAAGATGTCTTTTTGTTCTGCTGATGGTATCCTTTGCTGTACAGAAGCTTTTTAGTTTGATATAGTCCCATTCGTTCATTTCTGCTTTTGTTTCCCTTGCCCTGGGAGACATGTTCATGAAGAAGTTGCTCATGTTTATGTCCAAGAGATTTTTGCCTATATTTTTTCTAAGACTTTTATAGTTTCATGACTTACATTCAGGTCTTTGATCCATCTTGAATTTACTTTTGTGTATGGGGTTAGACAGTAATCCAGCTTCATTCTCTTACATGTAACTGTCCAGTTTTGCCAACACCAGCTGTTGAAGAGGCTGTCAGTTCCCCATTGTATATCCATGGCTCCTTTATTAATTGACCATATATGCTTGGGTTTATATCTGGTATCTCTATTCTGTTCCACTGGTCTATGGGTCTGTTCTTGTGCCAATACCAAATTGTCTTGATTACTGTAGCTTTGTAGTAGAGCTTGAAGTCAGGGAGCGTAATCCCCCCTGTTTTATTCCTCCTTCTCAGGATTGCTTTGGCTATTTGGGGTCTTTTGTGGTTCCATATTAATTTTAGAACTATTTGCTCTAGTTCATTGAAGAATGCTGTTGGTATTTTGATAGGAATTGCATTGAATCTGTAGATTGCTTTAGGCAGGATGGGCATTTTGACAATATTAATTCTTCCTAGCCAAGAGCATGGAATGAATTTCCATTTATCAGTGTCTCTTTAATTTCTCCTGAGTGTCTTGTAGTTTTCAGGGTATAGGTCTTTCACTTCTTTGGTTAGGTTTATTCCTAGGTATTTTATTCTTTTTGATGCTGTTGTGAATGGAATTGTTTTCCTGATTTCTCTTTCTGCTAGTTCGTTAGTGTATAGCAATGCAACAGATTTCTGTGTATTAATTTTGTATCCCACAACTTTGCTGAATTCAGATATTAGATCTAATAGTTTTGGAGTGGATTCTTTAGGGTTTTTTATGTACAATATCATGTCATCTGTGAACAAGGACAGTTTGAGTTCTTCCTTGCCAATCTCAATCCCTTTTATTTCTTTGTGTTGTCTGATTGCTGTGGCTAGGACCTCCAGTACTATGTTGAATAAAAGTGGGGAGAATGGGCATCCTTATCTTATTCCCGATATTAATTATCTCTGTTAAGTATAGTACTGGCTGTGGCTTTGTCATATATGGCCTTTATTATGTTGAGGTACTTGCCGACTATACCCATTTTGTTGAGAGTTTTTATCATGACTGGATGTTGAATTTTGTTGAATGCTTTTTCAGCATCTATGGAGGTGATCATATGGTTTTTGTCCTTCTTTTTATTGATGTGGTGGATGATGTTGATGGATTTTCGAATGCTGTACCATCCTTGCATCCCTGGATGAATCCCTCTTGATCATGATGGATGATCTTTTGGATGTATTTTTTAATTCGGTTTACTAATAGTTTGTTGAGTATTTCTGCATCTATGTTCATCAGGGATATTGGTTTGTAATTTTCTTTTTTTTGTGGTGCCTTTGCCTGATTTTGGTATTAGAGTGATATTGGCCTCGTAGAACGAGTTTGGGAATATTCTACCCTCTTCTACTTTTTGGAAAACTTTAATGAGGATGGGTATTAGGTCTTCACTAAATGTTTGATAAAATTCAGCAGTGAAACCATCTGGTTCAGGAGTTTTGTTCTTAGGTAGATTTTTGATTACCAATTCCGTTTCTTTACTGGTAATTGGTCTATTCAGATTTTCCGTTTCTTCCTGGGTCAGCCTTGGAAGGTTGTATTTTTCTAGAAAGTTTTCCATTTCTTCTAGGTTATCCAGTTTGTTACCATATAATTTTTCATAGTATTCTCTCATAATTCTTTGTATTTCTGTGGTATCCATAGTGATTTTTCCTTTCTCATTTCTGATTCTGTTTATATGAGTAGACTCTCTTTTTTTCTTGATAAGTCTGGCTAGGGGTTTATATGTTTTGTTTATTTTCTCAAAGAACCAGCTCCTGCTTTCATTCATTCTTTCTATTATTTTATTCTTCTCAATTTTATTTATTTCTGCTTTAATCTTTATTATGTTCCTCCTTTTACTGACCTTGGGCCTCATTTGTTCTTTCTTTTCTAGTGTCATTAATTGTGAGTTTAGACGGTTCATTTGGGATTGTTCTTCTTTCCTGAGGTAGGCCTGTTTTGCAATATATTTCCCTCTTGGCACGGCCTTCGCTGCATCCCACAGATTTTGTGGTGTTGAATCATTGTTGTCATTTGTCTCCATATATTGCTTGATCTCTGTTTCTATTTGGTCATTGATCTACTGATTATTTAGGAGCATGTTATGAAGCCTCCATGTGTTTGTGGGATTTTTCATTTTCTTTGAGTAATTTATTTGTATTTTCATACTTTTGTGATGTGAAAAGCTGATTGGTACAATTTCAATCTTTTAAAATTTATTTAGGGTCTTTTTGTGGCTAGTATATGATCTATTCTAGAAAATGTTCCATGTGCACTTGAGAAGAATGTGTATCCTGTTGCTTTTTGAAGGAGTGTTCTATATAGATGTCTGTTAGGTCCATCTGTTCTAATATGTTGTTCATTGCCTCTGTCTCTTTACTTATTTTCTGTCTGGTTGATCTGTCCTTTGGAGTGAGTGGTATGTTGAAGTCTCCTAAAATGAATGCATTGCATTCTGTTTCCCTCTTTAATTCTGTTAGTATTTGTTTCACATATGTAGGTGATCCTGTGTTGGGTGCATAGATGTTTATAATAGTTATATCCTCTTGTTGGACTGACCCTTTTATCATTATGTAATGTCCTTCTTTGTCTCTTGTGACTTTCTTTGTTTTGAAGTCTATTTTTTCTGATACAAGTACTGCAACTCCTGCTTTTTTCTCACTATTAGTTGCATGAAATATCTTTTTCCATCCCTTTACTTTCAGTCTGTGTATGTCTTTGGCTTTGAAGTGAGTCTCTTGTAGGCAGCATATATATGGGTTTTGTTTTTTTATCCATTCAGTAACTCTATATCTTTTGATTGGTGCATTCTGTCCATTTACATTTAGGGTGATTATCAATAGGTATGTACTTATTGCCATTGCAGGCTTTAGATTTGTGTTTACCAAAGGTTCAAGGGCAATTCCCTTACTATCTAACAGTCTAATTTAACTTACTTCGTATACTATTACAAACACAACCTAAAGGTTCTTTTTTTTTCCTCCTTTTTCTTCCTCCTCCATTCTTTGTGTTATGAATCATATTCTGTACTCTTTGTCTTCACTTCAATGAAATCTGTTTAGCCTTAGGAATACTTCCATCTATAGGAGTCCCTCCAAAATGCCCTGTAGAGGTGGTTTGTGGGTGGTAAATTCTCTCAGCTTTTGCTTATCTGAAATTGTTTAATCCCTCTTTCAAATTTAAATGATAACCTTGCCAGGTAGAGTATTCTTGGTTCAAGGCCCTTCTGCTTCATTGTATTAAATATATCATGCCACTCCCTTCGGGCCTGTAAGGTTTCTGTTGAGAAGTCTGATGATAGCTTGATGGGTTTTTCTTTGTATGTGATCTTGTTTCTCTCTCTAGCTGCTTTTAAAAGTCTGTCTTTATCCTTGAATTTTGCCATTTTAATTATTATATGTCTTGATATTGTCTTCCTTGGTCCCTTATGTTGGGAGATCTGTGCACCTCCATGGCTTGAGAGACTATCTCCTTCCCCAGGTTGGGGAAGTTTTCAAGAATTACCTCCTCAATGACACTTTCTATCCCTTTTTCTCTCTTCTTCTTCTTCTGGAACCCCTATAATGCTAATATTGTTCCGTTTGGATAGGTCACATAGTTCTCTCAATATTCTTTCATTCTTAGAGATCCTTTTTTCTTTCTGTGCCTCAGCTTCTTTGTATTCCTCTTCTCTAATTTCTATTCCATTTACCGTCTCCTCTACTACATCTAATCTGCTTTTAAATCCGTCCATTGTATGTTTCATTTCAGATATGGTATTTCTTAATGATTGAATCTCCATCTTAAATTCGTTCCTGAGTTCTTGAATATTTTTCTGTACCTCCATAAGCATGTTTATAATTTGTATTTTGAACTGTCTTTCAGGAAGATTGGTGAGTTCGGTTTCATTTGGCCCTTTTTCTGGGGTTTGAGATTTTGGTCTGAACCATGTTCTTTTGATGTTTCATATTTCTGTGTGGTGCCCACTAGTGCACAGAAACTCCAGTTTCTGGAGCTTCTCAGCCCCTAGAGTGAGGTTGGGGTCATAGGGGAGCGGAGCTGGTGCCTGGGGGGAGGAAAGATCTGTTTCCTGCTTCCTGTCTGCGGTGCCTGTCTCCAGTGTCAGAGCCAGTGGGCCAACACACACAGGTAAACTGTGCTTTGCGTCTCTAGCTGTTGTAGGCGGGGCCTCCCTCTGGCTGGCCTGATGCCTGCGCAGTGACTGCGGGTTTGCGAGCAGGTGCCTGCAGGCCAGTAGGAAGGCTGGGCTGGCTGTGTGTCACAGTGGGGACCTCGGAGCAGAGTAGGCAGCCAGGGGGATGGAGCACCTGAAGCTCCCCAAAGTTCCCAAGCAGCTGGGCAGAGCACGCCCAGACAACCTTGTCCAGCTCTTCCTTATCCCGCGCAGCAAGCTCCGTGCAAACCCCACCCCTTCAGCAGCCCTCTTGCTTCTGGGAAGCTCCTCAGACTCCCTGACTTTCCTCTGTCACACAGCGGCCAGGTGTGGATCCCCTCCTCCACAAACGGCCGGAATGTCAATTTTCCAAGCACTCCGCCTGGCGGAGCTCCCCAACGTCCAGAACACCACACACTCTAAGATTCTGCTCACAAAGCAGATCTCCAGGGCTAGTACCAGGCTTCCACCCCCCTCCCCCACTCCGTTTCTCTTCCTGCCGCCGGTGAGCTGGGGTGGGGGAAGGGCTTGGGACCCGCCGGATTAAGGCTTTCATACGTTACCCTGTTTCTTGAGGTCTGCTCTGTTTGTGAGGTCTGTATGCAGTCTGGTGCAGTCCTCTCTCCCGCTGCTGTCTGAAGGCCAGCCGCATTTATTAACTATATTTTTGTACTGTTTGAGGTTTTGGTAGGAGCTCTCCGTCTCACCTCTCACGCCACCATCTTGAATCAACATGCAAAAGGACAAATTTTAAGTAATTATATAGAATATAGGAAAAATGTAACATGTCAGTTTTGTACTTACATGTAAAAGCTAAACAAGTAAAATACAATGAAATTTATACATGAAAGCTAAGCAACAAAAACACCAATGAAAATCTGGAGTTTTTCCTTGACTACAGATATCTATTTATACAAAATAAAGCACAGTTTCCCTTAAAATTTACCGCAAAGGTGAGTTTTCTTATTAGGTGAAAGTATTCTTTCTCATTGTTTCTATGAAGAACAATTTAGCAAGAATCCAAAAGCCATTCAATTCTAAATGCTGAAAAAATTTGGATTCCCTGCTAAGCCACTCCCTCTATTTGGGAAAGCTCTAACTAAGCCTTATGATTTAAACTAACAACACTTTACATTTGCTTCGTTTAATTTCCCTAAAGGCGTCTTGTCCAGAGTGCTGGAGAAGGTCCCCTCTGCCCTTCTCATCCTTGGTATCCATTTTGCACACAACGAAGGCCCAGTAACATTTCGGTATCTGGTGTCAGGTGGCTGCCCTCAGACATCCTTGGGCGTTGGTCTTTTAAGTCAGGGACAGGACCCTCTCTTGCAGCTCCTCAGAGGAGCACTGGCCACCCTGCTTGACCAGCTGACATCATTCTTCAGTGTGGTTCTAGCTCTAAAATGTCAATATTGTCCAACCCTGTTTTTTCTTAGAAATATGTCAAATGTAAAGAAATTAACCCACACGTCCCCATATTGTGCCGACTTGAACAACACAAGTGCTGCTTGATAGTCTTCATGGAAAAGATGACAGTAGCAGCTTCTTGCGCTCCCTGTCCATCTCCAAGGGGCAACCTTAGTAACCCTCTGCTTCCACGCTGTATGGTTCCTGAGGCCTCTGCTCTCAGGAGCCACCCCCAGTATGTATAGTTGCCCCTGGGGGACAGCAGCTCCCATATCTCCTGTCTCCTGCGTTCTTCCCCCACGTCAGTGGGCTAGATCAAGAGGGCCTATAGAGGACAGGGTGGTCTCTGTATATTGGAATCTACCTCCCCTCGTGCTGGGAGCAGAGGCACAGAGCTTATCCTGTGTCTTCTGACCACTGGGGAGTAGTGAAAATCACAATGTGATCTGAGCTTTCAGGGGTTACCTCCAATCTGTGGTCTGGGGTCCCGAAGCCCCTGCCACCAGACACCTATACAATTATCCTGCCTGCTCCTCAACTGTAATTTTTCTCTCTTTGCAACTTATGAGTGTGAGAAAAGAGAGGTGCAGCAGCTGCTAGGCAGTGAGGGAGGGGGCACAGTGGGAAGGTGGCCTTTTATCAAGAGAAGATGAGGCTAACCAGTTGCTCTAAGAGCCTGGTTTTTTCATTTCCCCTGTTGGACAGCCCAGCAATGCCCAGAATCATCTTGAGAGGAGCCTGCAGAGTTTCTACAGATTGGACAAGGCACTTTCCTAAAGAACAAGAGTTTTCTGACTTCTGTAGGAACATAGCTTGGCCTAACAGTGTTTCTAAGAAACTTCAGTAATGTAATTTATATATTACATTTATGATTTTTTTCCTTAAATAAATATTCCTGAAGATTTGATGTTTCAATTATATGTTTTCTCATACCTGTTAAAATAAATACATAACTATGCAAATATATCCAAATCTCTGAGGTCGGATGCAGGCATCAGTATTTTAAGGATTCCTGAGTGATAACAATGTCCGGCCAATGTTGAGACCTTCTGCTTTAGAGGGTTGGGGTGGAAAGAAGAGGAGATGTTGAATGGGAATGCCCACCCAATCGGCTGGCCATAATGTTAGCTTTCAAAATACTAACATAAGTAGGTACTTCCTTATACCCTTCCACTGGCCAGCAGCTGAAGAATCTCAAGTTGCAAATACATGTGCTTTATCGAAGTGGTAGGTTCTAAAAATATGCCTTCATTGGCTTTTTTGAGTGAAATCATATACATCTTGATTTTGTAATTCTGAGAGTAAAAGGCTTCTATTTGTTCTACGGTTTACTTAAAGCCCTTTTCTGACATTATCACCATTAGACAGATGGTTGTGTGACTAAATGGGAAGAGTTTGGTTGCCCAGGAAATCTAAGGAAAGCTTTTATCCTTTGTGGCAACATCAGGCTCTTGGTATATAATGTGATGTAATAGATAGGGTTCCTGCCCTCTTACAGCCTACTCCCTAATTAGGAAGAAAGACCACAAAATAGAATTACAGATTGAGGAAGGTACTACAAAGAAAAAGAATAGAGAACTTTGGGTGAAAATAATGGGAGGATATAGAAGGGCATACTTTACATTTGATATCTAAGAAAGACCTCCCATAGATGTGAAAACATTTATGCTAAGACCTGAGGCTGGGAAGAATTTTCCAAAAGAGTAGAAGGGAAGAGCATTTCAAGAAGGGATGCAAAGGTCCTGAGGTTGGAAAAGGCTTGTTGAATTGAAAGAATTGAAAGATGGCCTATGTGATGGGATTCCAGAAAGAAAACAGGAAGTAGTGTTGACTCACTACTTACTTATATGTTCTGGTTTATTCCAAGTACTATGGGAAGACACTGAAGAGTTTGAGGCTGGGGGATACTATACTAGGATGTATATTTTTAGATCCCTCTGAGCACTGTGAAGAAAACAGACTGCATACAGTCAAGAATGGAAGCAGGGAACACAGCATGGAGGCTATTCAGTAGTTCAGGAGAACAATGATATGGAGATGAGCATGGGATACATTACCCTATGGAACTGGCAGAAGAAGGGAAGGAAATGGATGAGTCAAAGGGGGTGAAGGAAGAATCTTGGGCAACTGGACTATGGCAAGGACTACAGGCATATAAATTGGTGTGCAGGGGGCCGGGGTGGTAGATTAAGAACTTAGGTGGGATGTAAAGTCTGAGATGACTCTGAATTCATCCAGAAGGAAATGCTGAGGAAGCACTTGAACTCTGGTGAGAAGATGGGGCTGAAGATAAATGTTTAGGAATCATCAGCATATTGAAGATATTTCAATCAACAGATACAGGTGAGATCACTCAGAGAGACAGGGAAAATGGCAAAGTCTGGGACAAAGCTTTGGGCCTCTAAGACTTTTGCAGATCACGCAGCAGAGGAGTCCAAGTGGCCACAAAGGTCAGGCACAGACACTGGCCAGTGAGAACAGATGCCAGTGGCAACCCTGAAACAGGGTCCCAGAGGCCCCCAGCTGTGTGGAATTAAGCAGATGTTTAGTGGGTCCAGAGGAGGGGCCAAGGCAGCAGGAGGGCTGGGGCAGGAGCTGCACAGGACAGTAGCTATTTACAACCAGTATGAACTATTTAAATATTCTAGCAACTGGTATACTGCCCTGGTACAGACCAGTTGAATATCAGTCCTGGATCCTGCAAAGGAACACAGAAGGAGTAACAAGGGTGGCAGACAGAGTTCTTGCTGTGTTAGTAGCTTGAAGGGTTCATTGTATCCAACACTGTTGAAATGAGGCAGCATGGAGACGTTGACAAGATTCAGTGGAAAAATGGGAGTGGAGGAAATTCCAGTGGGTTGAAGAGCCAATGAAGAGCAGTATGCATACGCCAGTCTTTGAGAAGTGGCTCTGAAAGAGCGAAGGGAACTGAGGCACTGGATGGAGAGATGCATAAGGAGTCAGTAAAATATGTGTGTGAGCCAGGAAGGGCAGCCCAGGGCTGTGGGTACTGGTGATGCAGAGTCAGGGGGAGAACCGAGGTGCACAGCATTGAGAAGGAGAGAGACGAAGCAGCATCGGGGGCTCATCAGAAGCTGAGAAGATGGGTGAGAGCAAAGGCAGCTGTCATGTGGTTTGGTGGGAGCAGATGAAAGCTCATAGCCTGTCCAAGATCTTATAGTTTCTTGATGAAGAGCAAGCCAAGGTCATCGTCTCCAACAGCCCAGGAGTGAAGGAAGGTTTGGGGAGCAAAGCAAACTTCTACCCAACCTCTTTTTTGCAAATTTCCACATGGTGAATCTCTTCATTGTATTTTTATCTTTCCATTTCATTGTATTTTTGTCATTCATTTATTTTGAATCCATGTAACCAAGGAAGGGATTAGCAAGGGATATTCGGACATATGTGTACTGGACAGATACCAGTGCTCACTATGCTCAGAATATGGAAACCAGGAATCCAGGAAAGGGTGTTGGAAGAGCTGATGTGGAAGGCAGCCTCGTAATAAAGAAAGTACACAGACAAACATGCATTTGGAGTCTGAATGGAATGTTTGCTGCCTGTTGACATTTGAATGATAGCAACTGCCTCACTAACACAGACTCCACGTAGCCAGATCTTCATTTGTCAGTGCATTTTCTGTGTTAGATTGCATGCATGGAATCTGTCCAGCGTCTCCATCAGGAGCCTCCTCTTTACCTTGCAATTGCACAAGGAGTCAAAAATCTGAGGAGCTTCTCTTCTACTGAGGGAAAGGAGTTCCAAGACCCGGTTTGGATTTAATACAAATGCGCACGCTCTGTCTGGCTTAATTAGGGCCTAGAACGGACAACGTGCTTTATCTTCATTCGCAAAGCTGCAACGTTACAAACTGCCCAGATGCCATGACAGGCTTCTTCTGTGGCTTCTGAGTTTTAGATTTTGCATTGAAAGAATATCTTTCGTCTGCTTGTATTTGAAAAAGATGACAGGGAAGGAAATTACATAATCAGAAAGTTGCTGTAAATTATTGCATTAAAATGAGATTAAAACTCAACAGCAACAAGGGGCACAGTATTTAACATCAAGGGAGAAAGAAAATCAGACCAAAAAACACAGTTATTCAAGATAATAGAATTACTTTTCAGTAGAATGTATCTTTAATAAGACACATAGTGACATTGACATTTTTAGCACCAGAGCAGATAATGTGGGGCAGCAATGTGCCCTCCTGCTGTATGCATCCGCATGAAGACTGAGGCTGAGTGGCACTGAGTCCTGTATCTACCTTAGTTTGGCAGAACGACTTTCCAATCCTGTTAAATGTAATCTGAATATAGGAAAAGGAACCATTGAGAAGATTTAATCTGCCATAGGTCACAGAGAGGAATGTGGACTCAGTTGGGTCTAGGATTCGAACATACTGGTCTGAATTGTGTAATTTTGCTTTGTTGACACCCTTTATCCTGAGCACATGGTACTCCTGCCCTTTCTAAACCTTTGGCCTTTTGTTGCTATCTTGACACTGAAATACACAGCTTAGTCCTTTGACCTAGCACTTGGACCCTGAAAAGCCTCCAAGTCATGTAGGAAGTAGATGGGTCGATAGTTAAGTACGATCTGCCTCTCAGTAGCTCACTTCCGTACTTGTATTCATTAGGCTACACTGTTCCTTGGCAACATAGCACACCCTGAATCTCAGTGGATTAACACAGCAAAGGTTTATTTCTTGCTCATGCAAAGTCAAATAAGTAAAGAGAAGAAAGATCAAGAAGGCCATACAGAGGCATTTCACTGTCACAGACCAGAGTGACATACATGTCCCTTATTCACACTGGCTAGGACCTGTCACACTGGGCTGCCTACCTGTGAGGGGGCTGAACGTGTAGTCTTCCCTGTGCCCAGGAAGGAAAAGGAACAGGACAGAGAAGCTTCTACCACAAATTTTCCTTGTGCTGGCGATATGTAGAGCACCGTATACAACTACAATGTGTAATGTATATTATATTCTTATTTTCAAATAACTTAGTTCAAAAGTCCCTCAAGCCTAGAATCGCAGGTATGCCAGGATTAAAAATTGTTTGCATTATTAGATGTTATTAAGGGGAAATTTTATTATTATGCTTCCTGTTTGAGAATAGGCCTTTTTAAAATATTGTTTTTATAAAATAGTTTCAGATTCATTCCATATAGCTCTCAGGTAATATTAAAACTAAGCTTACCAAAATCTGAATCTCCTAGACTACATTTGGTAAATTCCCAAGTGGAGATTCCTTACTGTGTTTTTCAGCATAAAAAGAAGTAGCGGAATTGGATTAAAGATGGCGGCATGAGAGGTGAGACAGAGGCTTCCTCCTAAAACCGCATATAATATGAAAATATAACTAATACAACTACTCTTGAAAGAGCAACAGGAAAGAGGACTGCAACAAACTGCATACACCTGGAGACAAGAGCAGCCCTCAAGGAAAAGGGTAATGTACTAAAGTAGTAGTCCTGCGGGATCCAAGCCGTTCCCCCACACCAGCTCACCGGCAGAAGGAAGAGGAACGGAGCAGGGAGGGAGTGGAGATCTGGGACTGCTGAATGCCTAACTCTGGAGATCAACTCTGGGAGCACAAACCTACATTTCATGGTGCTTGCATGATACTCTCATAATTAGGGTGTTGGAAAGCTAAGACAGGCAGAATTCCTGGAGAGACTCAGATTCCAGCTGCTTGTGGAAAGCAGGGATCCATATCCAGCTGCTCTGGGAAAAAAGAAAGGTGGGCAGTCTGAGAGACTTCCTAACAAAGAAGCCCTTAGCAAGAGGGCTGCTAAAGGGGCAAGGATTGCACAGAGCTTAGTGCTCAGGAGAAAGGACAGGTAGACAAAATTGTCTGGGTGCACTCTGCCCATCATATTGGGAGCTTTCATGATCTTCAGGTGCTCCAGCTCCCTGGCTGCCTACACAGCTCCCAAGAACCCCTTCCATGACAGGCAGACTGTTGTGCCTTTATCCTGGCCAGCCCTACCGGGCTTGCAAACTGGGAAACCCAACCCTGGCGTTAGGCCAGCCAGAGGGAAGATCTGTCTACAGCAACTAAAAACGCAAAGCACAGAGGCTTATACCTGTGTGCTCGGCCCACTGATTCAGGCAGTGGAGACAGGCATAGCAGCCGGGAAGCAGGAAACAGCTCTTTCCTCCCCCCAGGCATAAATACCGCTCCCCTGCAATCTCCAACATTGCTTCAGGGGCTGAGCAGCTCCAGAGAGTAGAGCTTCTGGGCACTAGAGGGCACCATACAAAAAAATGATACGCCAAGGGAACCTGGTCCAGAGTAAAATTACTAATAAAACTCCTGAGAAACATTTAAATGATATTGACCTCATGACTCTCCCTGAAAGGGAGTTCAAAATGAAACTCATTAACATGCTCATGGAGGTACGGAAAGATACTCAAGAACTCAGGAATGAACTACAGTCGGAGATCGAATCATTGAAGAGCACAATGGACGGTATTAAAAGCAGATTGGATACGGTGGAGGAGACGATAAATGAAATAGAAACTAGAGAAGAGGAATACAAAGAAGCTGAGGCACAGAGAGAAAAAAGGATCTCTAAGAATGAAAGAATATTGAGAGAACTGTGTGATCAATCCAAACAGAACAATATTCGCGTTATAGAGGTACCAGAAGAAGAAGAGAGAGAAAAAGGAATATAAACTGGCTTTGAGGAGGTGATTGCTGAAAACTTCCCCAACCTGGGGAAGGAGATAGTCTCTCAGGCCATGGAGGTGCACAGAACTCCCAACACAAGGGACCCAGGGAAGACAACATCAAGACATACAGTAATTAAAATGGCAAAGATCAAGGATAAGGACAGACTATTAAAAGCAGCCAGAGAGAGAAATAAGATCACATACAAAGGAAAACCCATCAGGCTATCATCAGACTTCTCAGCAGAAACCTTACAGGCCAGAAAGGAGTGGCATGATGTTTTTAATGCAATGAAGCAGAAGGGCTTTGAACCAAGATTATTTTATCTGGCAAGATTATCATTTAAATTTGAAGGAGGGATTAAACAATTCCTAGATAAGCAAAAGCTGAGAGAATTTACCTCCCACAAACCATCTCTACAGTGTATTTTGGAGGGACTGCTATAGATGGAAGTGTTCCTATGGTTTAATAGTTGTCACCAGAGGTAATAAAACCAGAGTAAAGAAAATAGAACAGCTAATTACTAAGAAACTGCAAAATTAAATTAACTATCCCCAAAGTCAATCAAGGGAAGACAAACAGTACAGAATATAATACTTAATATATAAAGAATGGAAGAGGAAGAAAAACAAAGAGGAAAAAAAAACAAAAAAGACCCTTTAGATTGTGTTTGTAATAGCATATTAAGTGAGTTAAGTTCGACTCTTAGATAGTAGGGAAGTTAACCTTGAACCTTTGCTAACCACGAATCTGAAGCCTGCAATGCCAATAAGTACATACCTATCGATAATCACCCTAAATGTAAATGGACTGAATGCACCGATCAAAAGACATAGAGTCACTGAATGGATAAAAAAAACAAGACCCATCTATGTGCTGCCTTCAAGAGACTTACTTTAAACCCAAAGACATACAAAGACTAAAAGTGAAGGGATGGAGAAAGACATTTCATATGCAACTAATAGGAGAAAAAAGCAGGAGTTGCAGTACTTATATCATACAAAATAGACTTCAAAACAAAGAATGTCACAAAAGACAAAGAAGGACATTACATAATGATTAAAGGGTCAATTCAACAAGAGGATATAACCATTATAAATATCTATGCCCCAAACAGGAGCTCCTACATATGTGAAACAAATACTAACAGAATTAAAGGGGGAAATAGAATGCAATGCATTCATTCTAGGAGACTTCAACACACCACTCACTCTGAAGGACAGATCAACCAGACAGAAAATAGGTAAGGACACAGAGGCACTGAACAACACACAAGAACAGATGGACATAACAAACATCTACAGAACTCTACACCCAAAAGCAGCAGAAAACACATTCTTCTCAAGTGCACATGGAACATTTTCAAGAATAGATCATATACTAAGCCACAAAAAGAGCCTTGGTAAATTCAAAAAGATTGAAATTGTACCTACCAGCTTCTCAGACCACAAAGGAATGAAACTAGAGATGAATTACACAAAGAAAATGAAAAATCCCACAAACACATGAAGGCTTAATAACATGCTCCTAAATAATCAATGGATCAATGACCAAATAGAAACAGAGATCAAGCAATATATGGAGACAAATGACAACAATAATTCAACACCGCAAAATCTGTGGGACGCAGCTAAGGCTGTGCTAAGAGGAAAGTATATTGCAATACAGGCTTACTTCAGGAAAGAAGAGATTCCCATATGAGCTGTCTAAACTCACAGTTAATGAAACTAGAAAAAGAAGAACAAACGAGACCTAAAGTCAGTAGAAGGAGGGACATAATAAAGATAAGAGCAGAAATAAATAAAATTGAGAAGAATAAAACAATAGATAGGATCAACAAAAGTAAGAGCTAGTTCTTCGAGAAAATAAACAAAATATATAATTCCCCTAGCCAGACTTATCAAGAGAAAAAGAGAGTCTATTCACATAAACAGAATCAGAAATGAGAAAGAAAAAATCAGTATGGACAGCACAGAAATACAAAGAACTATTAGAGAATACTATGAAAAATTATATGCTAACAAACTGGATAACCTAGAAGAAATGAACAACTTTCTAGAAAAATACAACCTTCCAAGGCTGACCCAGAAAGAAACCGAAAATCTCAACAGACCAATTATCAGCAATGAAATTGAACTGGTAATCAAAAACCTACCTAAGAACAAAACGCCTGGAGAAGATGCCTTCGCCGCTGAATTTTATCAAACATTTAGTGAAGACCTAATACCCATCCTCCTTAAAGTTTTCCAAGGAGTAGAAGAAGAGGGAATACTTCCAAACTCATTCTATAAGGCCAGCATCACTCTAACACCAAAACCGGGCAAAGACACCACAAAAAAAAAGAAAACTACAGACCAATATCCCTGATGAAAATAGACGCAAAAATACTCAACAAAATATTAGCAAACCGAATTCAAAAATATATCAAAGGGATCATCCATCATGATCAAGTAGGATTTATTCCAGGGATGCCAGGATGGTACAACATTCGAAAATCTAACAGCATCATCGACCACATCAACAAAAAGAAGGACAAAAACCACATGATCATCTCCATAGATGCTGAAAAAGCGTTTGACAAAATTCAACATCCATTCATGATAAAAACTCTCAACAAAATGGGTATAGAGGGCAAGTACCTCAACATAATAAAGGTATATATGACAAACCCACAGCCAACATTATACTTAACAGTGAGAAGCTGAAAGCTTTTTCTTTAAGACCGGGAGAACAAGACAAGGATGCCCACTCTCCCCACTTTTATTCAACATAGTATTGGAGGTCCTAGCCATAGCAATCAGACAACACAAAGAAATAAAAGGCATCCAGATTGGTAGGAAAGAAGTTAAACTGTCCCTGTTTGCAGATGACATGATATTGTACATAAAAAACCCTAAAGAATCTACTTCAAAACTACTAGATCTAATATCTGAATTCAGCAAAGTTGCAGGATACAAAATAAATGTGCAGAAATCTAATGCATTCCTATACACGAACAATGACCTAGCAGAGAGAGAAATCAGGAAAACAATTCCATTCAAAGTTGCATCAAAAAGAATAAAATACCTAGGAGTAAACCTAACCAAGGAAGTGAAAGACCTATACTCTGAAAACTACAAGACACTTATGAGAGAAATTAAAGAAGATACCAATAAATGGAAACACATCCCGTGCTCATGGATAGGAAGAATTAATATTGTCAAAATGCCCATCCTGCCTAAAGGAATCTACAGATTCAATGTAATTCCTATCAAAATACCAACAGCATTTTTCAATGAACTAGAGAAAATCATTCTAAAATTCATATGGAACCACAAAAAACCACAAATAGCCAAAGCAATCCTGAGAAGGAAGAAAAAGCTGGGGGGATTATGCTCCCCAACTTCAAGCTTTACTACAAAGCCACAGTACTCAAGACAATTTGGTACTGGCACAAGAACAGACCCATAGATCAATGGAACAGAGTAGTGAGGCCTGATATAAACCCAAGCATATATGGTCAGTTAATATATGATAAAGGAGCCATGGACATACAATGGGGAAATGACAGCCTTTTCAACAGCTGGTGTTGGCAAAACTGGACAGTTACATGCAAGAGAATGAAACTGGATTATTGTTTAACCCCATACACAAAAGTAAACTCGAAATGGATTAAGGACCTGAATGTAAGTCATGAAACCATAAAACTCTTAGAAGACAACATAGGCAAAAATCTCCTGAATATAAGCATGAGCGACTTCTTCCTGAATGCATCTCCTCGAGCAAGGGAAACAAAAGCAAAAATGAACTCATGGGACTACATCAAACTAAAAAGTTTCTGTACAGCAATGGACACCATCAACAGAACAAAAAGGCATCCTACAGTATGGGAGAATATATTTGTAAATGACATATCCGACAAGGGGTTAACATCCAAAATATGTAAAGAACTTACACGCCTCTACACCCAAAAAGCAAGTAACCCGATTAAAAAATAGGCAGAGGATATGAAGAGACAGTTCTCCAAAGAAGAAATTCAGATGGCCAACAGGCACATGAAAAGATGCTCCACATCACTAATCATCAGGGAAGTGCAAATTAAAACCACAGTGAGATATCACCTAACACCAGTAAGGATGGCCAGCATCCAAAAGACTAAGAACAACAAATGCTGGCGAGGATGCAGAAAAAGTGGAACCATCCTACACTGCTGTTGGGAATGTAAGCTAGTTCAACCATTGTGGAAAGCAATATGGAGGTTCCTCAAAAAACTAAAAATACAAATAACATTTGACCTGGGAATCCCACTCCTTGGAATTTACCCAAAGAATACAACTTCTCAGATTCAAAAATACATATGCACCCCTATGTTTATTGCAACACTTTTTACAATAGCCAAGATATGGAAGCAACCTAAGTGTCCATCAGTAGATGACTGGATAAAGAAGAAGTGGTACATATACACAATGGAGTATTATTCAGCCATAAGAAGGAAACTAATCCTGCCATTTGCAACAACATGGATGTGACTGGAGATATTATGCTCAGTGAAATAAACCAGGTGGAGAAAGACAAGTTTCAAATGGTTTCCCTCATTTGTGGAGTATAACAGCAAAGCAAAACTGAATGAACAAAATAGTAGCCGACTCAGAGACTCCAAAAAGGAACTAGTGGTTACCAAAGGGGAGGGGTGTGGGAGGGCAGGTGGGGTGGGAGAAGGGGATTGTGGAGTATTATGTTTAGTACACATGGTGTGGTGGATCATGGGGAAAACAGTGTAGCACAGAGAAGGCAAACAGTGAATCTGTGTCATCTTACTACACTGATGGACAGTGACTGAATTGGGGTATGAGTGGGGACTTGATAATATGGGTAAATGTAGTAACCACATTTTTTTTTCATGTAAAACCTTCATAGGAGTATATGTCAATAATACCTTAATTAAAAAAAAAAGAAAAGAAGTAGGGGAGACAGGAGGAAGAAAACGGGGACCGAGGGGATAAAGGTCCTGGGTCCACTCCTTAGGACTGCAGAGCTCTGGAACATCATTCCCTCCCTCCCTCCTTTTCCCCTACCTTCCTTTCATCTTTCCTTCAACAATACTATTCAGTCTCTGCCACATGACACAATCTCTGCCAGGCACCAGGGAATGATCACAAACAAGGTAGCCGTTATTCCCATATTAGTTAGGGTAAGGCTGGGCATTACAACAGATAAACCCAAAGGCTCAGTGGCTTCAAACAATACAAACTGACTTTTAATTCATGAAAAATCCAAAATGTGTGTTTTGGAGCATCGGGAGGCTGTTTTCCGTCCTGTCATTCACTCACATGGCTCTACACATATTACATGTAGCTTCCAAAGAGCCTGACAGCAACAAGCCAGCACAATGGGACAGCACAGGGATGATTCCACATAGGAGATTTTACAGACCTGGCCTGGCAGTGCTATATAGTAATCCCACGTCCAAGTGCTGCTACACAGGGACAGCAGCAGAAGAGACTTTCTGAACCTGAGAGAAACAAGCCAAAGGAGTCCTTGTTTAGGGAAATAAAAACAAAAATACTATTCATTCATTTGCTCAACAAATAATCATTAGTACCTGTTCTTCTGGGCAATATTCTAGGTATAGGGGATACTGTAGTGAACAAAATAGACAAATCCTTTTCTCATGAGAGGAATGGTGTAGTTTAAAATGTTTTTAACCAAAAATACTACTTTTATGCCTATCCCTGTTACAAAATCTAGCACATGTAACAGAGGAACCATGTGCAAAATGTTTTTTGCATTATTGTTTGTAAGAGCTAAACTATGGAAGCAAGTAGGAAAGATGGGGAAATCATAACATACTTATTCAATAGAATACGATAAAGCAGATGGACTGAAAAAACTTGAGCTACCACTATTAACATGGATAAAACCCCTGAACTCAATACTGTGTGAAAAAATGCAAATGCACAATGACAACTCACAGACCAGGACTACATTTGAAGAAGTGTTAAAACCCTGAGAAACAATACTGTACATTCTTCATGGATAATACAAGTGTGTATTAAAAGTTCCAAACATGCATGGGCATGATGAATTCCAGACAGTGGCTGTTAACCCCACGGAGGGGTCAGCAGAGGGCAAGGGACCAGGAAGGGATACACGGAGGGCCTCAGATGTGTCTGTAAGGTATAATTTCTCTTAGAAAAATCTAGAGCAAATATGGCATAGCATTCAGATCGGAGAAAGCTGCACGTGGCATGTGTTCAGCGTATCTTCACCCATCGTTGCCACTTGAATTGTTTTGGGTCCCTCTTTAGTGAGACTCATTTCCTCCTATCCTCTTCCCACAGCCCCTCCTCCCAAACATCCTACATATTGCTGGCTCGAATCTCAACTAGTAGCCCTGGCGAGGGGAGACTTTAGTCCTTCTTGCCCTGAGGGGTGTGAAAAGGCTGCCTGGGAAGGAGGGAGGAGCAGGGCACCAGGTTAGACTTCCAGGCGGGAGGCAGTGGTAGGGAGGAACATGGTCAGAGGGGTGGCTTCCCTTGTCTTTGCAAAGACTGCTGCTGAGGTCTCTGGGCATTTGTCTTCCAGAATCGAGCAACCTGGCTGCCTCCAGAGTGCCTCTAATGGGAGGGACCCCATTAATTTTATTACCTTCAAGATAATTCATCGGACTGAAACCTTTGTGACTGTAAAAGTGGCCTTGTATGTGCTGCGACGTGGAATCACCAGGCTGTTCTCCTGGGAAAATCTCTTTTCTTTGGGCAGATGCCAGACCATCTGATTCCCCTTGGCTGGGCAGGCTACTTATCAACAAAAGCATTTTTAATGGCACGGCTTTGCCTCCCTGGTCTGCATCATGCAACCCTGCTCACCACTGGAGCCATCAGTCCTCTGTGAAGCTAGGACACAAGCACGAGCCTGGGGACTCATGGTGATTTGTGGGCAAACGCCAACCTGCCAGTTTCGGCCCCAGCCATGTGGACTCAGACTAGGATGGCCAAGACGACCTTTGGGCAGAAGGCCCTCAGCACAGCCTCCTCATAGGTCTGTGTTCTCTCTTCATTGTGCTGTGGGTGTTTCCATCCAACTGTGAATCCCTTTCTAGCCTTACTTCATCCCCGCATCTTATAAGAAACTTGCCTTTCCCTAGAAAACTCTGCCGCAGATCTCCTTTCCTTGAGGACCCCACATTCTTCTAGTCTCACTGTCCAGAGGGAAGGAGTGTGAATGTGTGTGTGCGCATGCACGTGCATGTGTCTTGGGGCGGGTGTGTGTGAGGGTAATTCCACTTTCTGGGTGCTGGTTCCAGAAGCACCATGCCTTCTCACCTGCCCTTTAGCTTGTTGCTCCAGTGATCTGCCAGGTTCTGTAGACCTACTTTCACCCCCTAAGATGGCTTTCACACCTGGCTGATGATTTCTTTCTACTTGACTCTAGTAACAAGCTCCCATGTCTACAGCCTGCCCAGTGGCCTTGTCACTCCAGGGCTACAACCGTCCCAGCCATGCACTCTCTTCGGGCCTGCCAGAGCCCTGCCGCTCCTGGCCAACCTCACGTGGTGAGGACTAGAGGTGGTGAACGTGTGACGCCCAGGCGGACTGACCTGAGCAGGTGTGGGGAAGTTGGGGTTCCTATGGCCAGGATCCTCACTGAACTTAAACCACCTGGTGATGTAACTGGCCTGTTGCTAGGCTACTGCTTCCACACCTTTAGGCAATAAGCTATTATTGTGCTATATAGAGAGCTCGGCCCAGTGCTCTGGGTGGAGGCAGAGACGCTAGTGCTCGACCTACTGCCGGGAGAACAAGCCGGGTAATAAACCCTTTCACCCCAAAGAACGTTCTGCTGTCAATTTCTTTGGTCGCATTGAATCCATAACGAACTTGTCCGGGGCTGAAACCCATTGGCAAGACAATTGGCATAGTCGGCAAGTTTCATTGTTGACCAAGGAAAAAACAAGCTGCCCTTATGGGAGGGGTGCTTCAGCGGGCTGCCCCCGTGAATGGGGAAACAGTGGATCATCCCCCAATGGGTGTGTGGTCTGAGGTGGCTTGCCTCCTAGAGGGCTGGGCCCCACCCCAGGACTGGAGGCAAGTGGAGGTGACACCTGAGGCAGTAGGGGTGGCCCTTGGTATAGTAAGCAGATCCTTTGAGAAGCAGAGGGCCCGTGAGGCACTGGGGACTGTGGGTTGGCTGCTTCTCACAGTATTAAAAAAGTCTACAGAGGAGACCCAGGAAATGGCAGCATGAGAACGTGAGCTGCAAACGTCTGTGGATTCCCTGAGGAGGGAAATGGCATTGGTGCAAGAGGAGGTGGCATGAGAACGTGAGCTGCACTCTTTTGTGGATTCCCTGAAGAAAGAGATGGCACTGATACAAGAGCACTGGCAGGTGCCATTGGAGATGAGAGGGCAGTGCTGCCAGGTGCTCTGAAGGAGGAAGAGGCCATCAAGGAAAAAGACGAACTCCTGAGGGAAGCACAGGTGGAGGTGGTACGAGAACGTCAGCTGCGAAGCATTGAGCTGAAGGTAAGAGACCTTCTGAAGACTGAGGTAGCATTGCTGCGAGGTACAGTAGACAAGGTAAAGGTTGTAGCAGAGGAGGCGCTCGGGGTTGGGGAGAGGAAGGTGCCATCAGCCCCAGAAATGGAGGAGATGGAGAAAGATGAAGGGGTGATGCCAGAGGCACTGGCACCTCCTGTATTGAAAGCATGCCCCATGGTTATAAAGAAAATAAAGACCCAGCAGCTGAAGGTTCCCCAAGGAGAGGAGCAGCCCCCTCCCCAGGTCGTGGAGCACTCTATGGCCCGCCCCTGTGCTCAGGCTGGGCTGGTGGATTTGGGCTCTCAGTTTAGGCAGAAGCCCTCGGAGTCAATATCAGCTTGGCTCCTGCATCTGTGGGACTTAGGGGTGGATGGAATTGTTCTGTCAGGGTCAGAGATGGGAAAGCTGTCTTCCCTGACAGTGCAGCCTGCCTTGAGGCAGCGATTACAAAATGCACATCAGACCCCAGGGGGTCACACCCTCCTCGACTGGCTCATGGCTGCACTTCGTGCTGTGTGGCCCAATCCGGGTGATCTACCATCCTCTCCTGTTAGATGGCAGCCATATGCTGAACTCCAACAGGTGCTACGCGAGCTAGGCATGAGAAATGCCATCTATGGTCCAGAGAATTATGGCCCAGATGAAGAGATTTTCACTACTGGGATGAGAAATATTGTACTTCAAACGGCTCCTACATCCCTCTTTGGGTCTCTAGTAGCCATTCTTTCCCCTCACTTAGGGCATCCCATAAGCGAGGTGACACATACAGTAGCAGACTTAGGAGAGGCTGAAGCAATGAGAATTCAGAAAGAAATAAGACCTGTTACTTACAAGAAGAATTTACAGGGCCCCATGAAGGTTACGAGGACCCAGATGTGGGTTGATTTAATACGGGCAGGAGCAGATGGAAGGAAATTAGATGGGAAGTCAAATAGGATCTTACTAGAGCTATGGCAACAGCTGAAACCAGAGCAGTAGTTGCAGCCATTAGGACCAAAGAGGCAGAGGTCAGAGACAGAGCCACAAGTCCGGCCTGTGTGTTTGCAAGACTTCCTGCTGGAAAGTGAGCCAACCTCACTTGAGCCCACACAGGAAGGAGATTGGGGAACATGGTTTGACTGAGGGGAAGGTCAAGGTATCTGCCTTGGGGGACCAGGGGGGGACCGGAGACCACATGTTGAGATATCTATCCATTGGTTCCCAGTGAACATACAATGTGTCCTGGCTCTGGTGGACACTGGGGCTGAATGTTCACTGATTCATGGTAACCCTGAGTGGTTCCCTGGGACCCCCACTATCATAGATGGATACGGGGGGAAGGCTATCAGAGTGAAAAAAGCCCAAATCCCTTTGCGAATAGGGCATCTACCCCCAAAAGAGTATACCATGTATATATCTCCTATCCCTGAGTATATTCTGGGGATTTATATCCTGCAGGGTCTATGGTTGCAGACCACTGCAGGTGAGTTCAGACTGAGAGGACTTGTGGTGAAGGCAGTTCTGAGGGGACATGCTAGGCACCCGCCCATAGCTTTGCCTGTGCCTCGGTGGGTGACTAATACCAAACAGTACAAACTGCCTGGGGGGCATAAAGAGATTGGAGAAACTCTCCAGGAGCTGGAAAAGGTGGGTATTATAAAGTCCACCCATAGTCTGTTCAATTCCCCAGTGTGGCCAGTAAAAAAGCCAGATGGCTCCTGGCGTATGACTGTGGATCACAGAGAACTGAATGTCATACCCCCTATGCATGCTGCTGTCCCCTCTATTACAGGCTTCATGGGTCACTCTCAGCCATGAACTAGGAACATATCATTATGTGGTAGATCTTGCTAATGCCTTCTTTTCCATTAACATTGAGCAGGAAAGTCAGGAACAGTTTGTCTACATGTGGGAAGGACGGCAGTAGACTTTCACTGTCCTCCCACAGGGATACCTCCACAGCCCCACCATCCATCATGGACTTGTAGCCCAGGACTTGGCTACATGGGAGAAACCGCCAACGGTGCGGCTGTACCATTATATTGATGATGTCATGCTCACGTCCGATTCTCTCTCAGATCTAGAAGGTGCAGCACCTAGACTGCTGCAACATTTACAGGAGAAAGGATGGGCTGTGAACAGCACCAAGGTTCAGGGACCTGGTTTGTCTGTCACATTCTTGGGGTCGTCTGGTCGGGTAAGACCAAAGTGATACCAGAAGCAGTTATAGATAAAGTCCAGGCCTTTCCTACCCCCACAACTGTAGCATTGCTACAGGAGTTTCTGGGTCTTCTAGGCTACTGGAGAGTGTTTATCCTGCACTTGGCACAAATTCTGAAACCCTTACACCGGTTGGTACGAAAGGGCGTCAGGTGGGAGTGGGATGAGACATGTGCATCTGCCTTTACTACAGCAAAACACGCAGTCGAGACCATGCAGGCCTTGAGTGTCATAGACCCATCAAGGCCCTGTGAGCTGGACGTTCATGTCACTGAAGACGTTTATGGGTGGGGTCTCTGGCAGCAGCTTGAATGAACTTGCCAACCTGTTGGATTCTGGTCACAACTCTGGAAAGGGGCAGAGGTACAATACACTTTGACAGAAAAACAACTGGCTGCCGTGTATCACGCCTTGCTGGCTACAGAACCCATCACTGGAATGGCCCCAATAAAGGTAATAACCACCTATCCCATCTTGGGGTGAGTACAAGACTGGACCCAAAAGCCAAGGGGTGGCGTGGTACAAACACACACACTAGCCAAGTGGGGTGCTTACCTACAGCAGCGTAGTGCCCTTTCTAGTAGCCCCTTGAGTGAAGAACTCCAATGCGTATTGGGGCCAGTGACATATACTAGTGAAAAGCAGGAAGAACTTGCTTTTGAACCATTAGTAGCAGAGACTCCCTATTGGGAGGTAAGAGCCCCTATACCTAAGATGCATGGTACACAGATGGCTCCAGCTGTGGGCAGCCCCCAAAATGGAGGGCCATAGCTTTCCATCCTAAGACTGAGACAATATGGATGGAAGATGGTGAGGGGACGAGCAGCCAATGGGCAGAGTTGCAGGCCATGTGGCTTGTGATCAGTGATGAGCCCTCCCCTATAGTTGTCTGCACTGACAGCTGGGCTGTCTATCAGGGCTTGACCCTGTGGCTACCAACCTGGTACCATGCAAACTGGCTGGTTGGTCACTGACCCCTTTGGGGGCAAGAATTGTGGCAAGACTTATGGGCCTATGGTCAGACTAAAATAATTACAGTATGCCATGTGACAGGTCGTTTGCCACTGTCATCCCCAGGAAATGATGAAGCAGATAAATTGGCCCAGATATGTTGGTTAGAAGGAAAGCCTGCCTCTGATGTAGCCCAATGGCTACATCAGCATTTGTTGCATGTGGGGCAAAACACAATGTGGCTGTAGCCCATTGGTGGGGTTTCCCTTTGACCTTCAAAGAAGTTAGTAGAGCCCGGCGAGAGTATATCGTGTGCTCCAAAAGGGACTTACACCGAGTTCCACAGCAACATGGGACAGTAGCAAAGGCGCCTATACTCCTTGTCAGGTGGCAGATAGACTATATTGGGCCTCTATCTGTGTCAGAAGGATATCGGTATGCGATGACCTGTGTGGACACAGCTACTAGACTTCTGGTTGCTTTTCCTACCTGTTGTGCAGACCAGTAGACGACCAAAAGAGGCCTGGAGCATCTCTTTGCTGCCTATGGCCGACCACAGGTAATTGAGAGTGATCAGGGCATCCATTTTACTGGACATGCACTGCAAGAATGGGTGCGACAGCTGGAAATCAAGTGGAAGCTTCATGTGCCATACAATCCTACCGCAGCAGGCATGATGGAGAGGCACAGTGGCTTGTTAAAATCAGGACTAAAGTCAGATACCAATAGTCTGCGGGGATGGTCAGTCCGCTTATGGACCATGCTACAACGTTTGAATGAGAGACCCCAAAAGGGAGCCCTGAGCCCTGTAGACATGTTAACACATATGGCTGCCTCCCCTATACAACTGCAAGTGCAAACCAAGGAAGAATCACTGAAGCCGAGGTTCGGCCACCAGAATAACATCTTGCTGCCAGCACCAACTGCACTGAATCCCGGAGACTCCAGTGAGTGGACATGGCCTTGGACCTTTTGACACATGGACCAACGACGGCTGGCTCTCCTGGCACCTTGGGGACAAGGCCTGGAAGCTGGCCTCCTGTGTATTCCTGGAATAACAGCAGAGTGGCCGCCAAAGGGCACAGTAGTATATCCTGAATGGCCAGAAGGTAGGAGCATCTTACTGGGGAGTTTTGTTTTATCATTATGGCCAGTGCATGCACCTCCAGTAGCACTATATATAGACCCTTTGGTAACCCCCACGGGGAGAGGAGTAAAAGTATGGTATACTAGACCTGGAAGGGACCCCCTTCCTGCTACAGTCCTGTCACAGGACTACTCTCTTCCATGCATCCTACCTGATGGACAAGATTTGTCTATATTGGTGGCATTAAAACATGTGTCTTATTGCCCCTAAAGTCTTTGCGGATTGGGAACTTCCTCTGGCTTGAGGATTATTATAATTTTTGTTACCTGTGTCTTAATTTTTTATTATCTCTAAGTGGTTGTTATCCTCTGTTGCTATTGTGGAATGTGGTTACAGTGCTCCAGCTTTCTCGCACAGGGACCATTGTGGGAGATGGAAAGTGTGTAGACTGTAAGGCAAGAATGCTGGAGGGGTGGAGTGTGGGGAAGTTGGGGTTCATATGGCCAGGATCCTCACTGAACTTAAATCACCTGATGATGTAACTGGCCTTTTGCTAGCCTACTGCTTCCACACCTTTAGGCAATAAGCTATTATTGTGCTATATAGAGAGCTCGGCCCAGTGCTCTGTGTGGAGGCAGAGACGTTGGTCCTTGACCCACCACCAGGAGAACAAGCCGGGTAATAAACCCTTTCACCCCAAAGAACATTCTGCTGTCAATTTCTTTGGTCGCGTTGAATCCATAACGAACTTGCCTGGGGCTGAAACCCATTGGCAAGACAGCAGGCCCTCTGGGAGCAAGCTCGGAGGGACTCTTCTCCCCACTGCACTCAGGTCTGTCCCCAGCAGCTGCCCTCCACAGGCAGTCTAAGTCCTGGGGCACCCAATGAACTCTCTCACCACTGTGTGGCCTCAGGTGCTGACCTTTGGCCATCCCCAGGATTTCCAGGGACTGGCTCCTCCTGCTTTGCATGGATAGTCTGCCAACCCCTGGTGTCACTGGACTCCTTCTGCAACCTGGACTCCTTGATTAGCTGTAACTTGGAGCGTCCACCCCACTCCTCAAGCTCTGAGTTAAGGTATTGAAGCACAGCTGGAGAAATTCCAAGAAGCCCATATACATATTTACAGCAAACTGACCCTCCACTTCTGACACCTGCTTTTATAACGGTCTCTGTTTTTTATTGACTTTCTGGCTTTACCACCACAGTGGCTTTTCCAGACCATCCTCACTCTCTTCAGCTCCCATCCATTCTCCCACCAGCCCACACTCCTACTTCAGGATCTCACGTGACAGGCTGAAACAGGCAAATTGGGGCATCTGGCACAAATACCCCATCCCCTATCCACTTTATCTATTTTATTTCTTCATCTGCTCTCTCTTCCTTTGTTATACTATCAAGCTGGGAGATCTTATTTCTGTGTCATGCCATTTATTTCTAGCAACTTCTGCAGCTGGTCATTTTCAGTAACATTTTGAGCTTCTACTCCCTTCAACCAATGTGTGAGTGCCTGCACTATGCTAGGGGGCAATGGGTATAATAAAGAATGGAAGGTAGCCCCTGCTCTCAGATCAGTAGAGGAAGATGGTAACATGCTCTTCCCGACCCAATAGCCAGTAGTTCTGCAGGTGTTTGCAGCAAGGAGTAGTTATTCCAATGGGGTGTTTTTATTTCCTAAGCATTCCTACTGCCCCTGAGCCAGTTTCCCCATTCCAGCAGCAAAATAAATAGAAAGGGAGAACATGTGTGCAAATGCATTAATTAATTAATTCATTCAGAAAGTACTTACTGACTGTCTACTATATGTCAACACCATGGGGATGTTAGAGGCCTCCTAATGAGCAAAAACTGACAACGTCCTTGCCCTCATGGAGTTTATAGATAGCTGAAGAAGACAAGCTTTAATCATGCAAATAAATATGAACTATGGTCAGTGCCAAAAAGAGGCAAGGCTGGGTCTTAGGAGAGAGAAAAATAGAGCAGGTGGTCTAATCCCTGAAGGCAGCTTCCCTGGACCCCGGACAGTGGAATCAGGAACTGAGGGTGAGGGCTGGCTTTTGAGGCAGAGATGGAGGTGGCCTGTGCAGAGCCCTCAAGGGAGGGAGCTGATGAGGCCACAGGGCTGGCAGGGGCTGGTGAGGGGGTGCCGTGGAAGTCTGGGAACGTGCAGGTAAGGTGCAGACATACCACAGGGGAGGGTCTCACAGGCCAGGATAAGGAGCTGCCGAAGCTCTTCAAGCAAAACGGGGACATGGTGGGCTGTGTGGGTAAAGGAGCGCTCCAGCTGCCGGGTGGTGGGGTGGGGCACAGAGTCGAGGGGTTTGGTGAAACTGGACAAGTGCCAGCCTTGGCATGAGAGTCACTGCTTCTATGTCAGGAGCCCAGTGACTTTGGGCAAACTCTTCTTCCTGATGCTGGTTTCCTCCTCTGGACAGTGGGACAGTTGGGAGAGGGTGTATGGGACTAGGGCCTGGCCCAGAGGACGTCTTCAGCCCATTTGTTGAGTACTGTATCTTTTTCGTTTAGTCTAAACTTCATAGCCATTACTTGTCTGACAAGTGAGGATTTAGGTGATGGTGTAGGTGGTGAGACCACCACATTTTTGCAGCTAGTCCAATGAGCACATTCAGGTTCACCTCACAGGCCCAGGAGAGTTGGAGGCACATAAATTAGAACACTTTCTTTTTTTTCTAATTTGCATATTATAGAACTGTATTAGCAGATCTGACGCGGTCTCCTTGCCCTACATTCTAAGGAATGAGCTCTTGGCCTAAGAATTATTGCAGTCTCCATCACAAATGGGCTGGCTTGTTGGAACAAAAGTGTTATGTTTTCAAAATCTTGGCTTCTTCAAGACTTTCCACTTTCTACGAGGTACTGGCTGGAACTAAGGATTTTAATTGTTCCATTCCTTCCCTTGATGTGCTTGTTTTTCATTAATGGGTCAGTCGAGTAAGAGGTTAAGCTAACAAGTGGCAGGAATGGAATCAAATGCAGGTAGTCTGGCTTCCGACTAGATTCTGCCAGGCCACGCTGCTGCCTTACAACTCCATGCAGGCTCAAGAACTGAGGAGGGAAAATGCCTAGGTTTTCACCTTTTTTCACTTAGATGAGAAAATGAAGCCATCTTGGCCACTGACTTCTCTCCGGGATCTTCGAGGCACAGCAAGTTCATGCATGCACACAACTTACATTAGCAGCTTGCTGACCTCCTGCTTTTGTGTAGGATGACTGTGATGGGACATGTCCTCTTCCCACCTTTTTGGAGAATATCACCTCCTTTTCAAGTCTGTTATGGGTGAACCGTGCCCCCACCCAAATTCGTATGTTGAAGTATGAATTCCCAGTACCTCAGAATGTGACTGCCCTTGGAGATGGGGCCTTTAGAGAGGTGACTAAGGTAAAATGAGGTCATCTAGGCCCTAATCCAATGTAAGTGTCCTTATAAGAAGAGATGAATACGACTGAGGGGCAGCGTGAGAACATACAGGAAGGGGTGACGCCTTCATCACAGATGTCCAGGCTCCAGAGGGGTGAGGAAACAAGCCTCTGTCCCTTCAGCCCCCACCCTGTGGTACGCTGTGACAGTGGCCCCCGCAGATCAACACAGAGCCAGATGGAGGTCCCCCAAGCCCATGTGAAATGAGGAACCCTGATTCAGTGTCCTTGCTCTCTTGCTTGTAGAGAATGAATCTGACTCTGTGACAGGTTTCTCAGTTCAGTGAATGAGCCTGCTTGCGGATCCATGAGCCAGTGGCCTCTCTACTCTTCCAGCTCAGCCTCTCTCAGGTCTCAAGTTTGCTGACCATGTTATGATTTGAGTCTCCTCTCTTCCTCATTTCTCTTCCAAGGAGACAGAAGCTAGCACTTTAGCAGCAGAAGTGCTTGGAGTCCATAAAGTATTCATTCGGCAGCTGAGCACCTCTCACTATTTTATCCACTTGTCTTTGTAAATGGCTTTTACCTCATTGAGGGCCATAAACCATTTTTCCAGGAATCTGACTTCCAAAGGTGTTGCCTTTCAATGGGGAGATAAAGTACACCTTCTCCTCATAAAGGATCCCATGAGGAGCCTCTCTGGATGCTCTCACCTCCGAGACAATGGTCTGCCAGCAGAGAGGGTGGGGACACTTCTGTTTGAAGAGCCGAAGAGCTGGCTCTGTTGTCCCACCAGGCTCACTGGCATTTGGGTTAATTTTAGTCCCAGGGGATGGCCATCAAGGCCAGCCTCCCCCCGGCTGGTGCTCCTGGTGGGGACTTCAGGAGAGTGAAGCAGAAGCTGTCTGCCCTTCTTTGAAGTCTTTTAAGGGGCACACATGGCTTCTTTTCAGCTTTGGGCAAGGCAAGGGTGCTGGCAGGCTGGTCAGTGGGGCTGCTGCATAAGCAAGGTTAGAAGGCAAATTTGCATGAAGCATCATTTCAAAAAAAATCTGGCCACAGGACACTCAGTGAGTAGATGCCACCTGAGAGCAGAAACTTCAGAGCAGGTGGCTCACCTAGCCAGAGCATCAGCCCCAGGGCAGTGTGATGCCAGCTTCTGCCCGAAGCACCTTGGGACCCTTGTTCTTATGGGTCCCCATTCTTAGAGAAGAAGGCCTGGCTCTCTGCACAGTTAGCTCACATCATTCAGCATGTCCCTTTGGAATGTCTACCTTGTGCCAGGTGTTAAGAAGATGTGGGAGAACACGATAAATAACTGACATGGCCCCTGCCCCTTTGGGCTCAACACTGCAGTTCTTCAGGAAACAAAGGTTGTGTTTCTTTCCCCACCCACACTCTTCATCTCCTTCTTACATTCATCTGTCCCCTGCACACTCCCAGAGGTTTGCCTTCAAGAAGACTGTAGGAAGAGTGATGCTTATCCAGGGTATGAATCCCTAATGGCAGAATTCTATCATCTGCTTAGAAGGTATTTTATTATAAATAAGCATCTTGTGGCCTCTCCAGTGACACAGCCCGACTCCCCTGCTTGTGATGAACCTGCACAGTGCACTCACCCTGAGGTGGCCTGGAGGCCACAGGCAGGCACACGTGGGCTGCCCCAGAGAGCCGAGAACTGCAGGTACAGACCTCCAGGCTTCCACATCAGAAGTGCATTTGGTCATTAGCAAATAACAGCTGTCTGGCACTGCATTTCTCTGCTGAAGCTCATTAAGTACTTTGCTCAAGCACCTAACTAAGTTTCTGCTTTCTGCGAGGAGATTTATGTCCCCATACACAGGAATAAAAGGCCTGCTGGCAGAGAGCCCCAGAGGGGTAGAGGGTTTGCTGCTAACAAATATAATTGCTGGCAGCTGTTGGTCCCAGGGCTGAAAGCTGGAAGATTTAACTCCTAATTCTCCAGGTACTACGTGTGCTGAAGATAGGTAGAGACCACTCTTGATCAAAGACAAGTGTTCACCTGAGGTCCACACCTGAGAACTTTGTCCCTGTCTCTACCCAGTTTAAAGCCTTTTCTTCTACTGCAGAGCTAACCAACCATTTCACTTGCCAAGACTTGAATGATAGTAAGCTTCAGGATTAAACACAGAATTGAGTACTATTTAGAAGTATTTCTTGGAAACTTTTTTTCTCAGCTTTAACAAAACCTCATCCAATCTTACTGAAAGGATTAGCATCTGCAGTTTGACTTGGGTAATGCAACATTGCATCCAACTTGGAATTAAAAAGAGGTTTACCTCGCTTTGGAAATTCAAGGCCAGGTTCCACTTGGGCATGTCAAGAGGCAGAAGGAAATGGTAAGGGGTGCAGTGCCCAGACTCAGTAAGAAGTAGGCATAGCCCTTTGTTAAGTCTGACTTCAGCCAGATGCATGGTGCTGGAAACTGCACTCATATTTGTTGAATGAATAATGATGACCCAACAAAGGAAATCTCTCAGTGCTAAAATGATGAATAAATCAGGTTCTGCATCAGGTCTGAGAGCATAAGATCTACTTATTTCATCCTTGTTCTATACAACATTCTCTTGTCTCTTATTGGATAATCCCAGTCAGAGCTGGCCTACCCAAACCAAACTCGAAATTAATTTCAACTGCCCTTGGTAACAGTCTAGTAAGGAAACAGCGTAAGGGATAATAGTTATGGCTAAAGAGAAGATTTAAAGGAAAATATTTGAGACTCTAGTAAGATTAGACTGATGCAAGCCCTGAATTCAACTGGGAATACAATGTCCACCTTTGGTTATTGTGAGGAGTAAAGGAGATAATGTATGTAAAGCATCTGGCATAAGGTTGGCATCTAGGCGGTGCCCAACAGCTGTTAATCACCTCCTCTCAACCTTCTCCAGGCTAGATGATTTGTGGCTGAATCCTATGGCTGGTTTCTTTTACTTCCTCCCGTTTTCAGGATTTCCTCCCCCTTTTAATGAAGACGATGTTATGGAGGCAAAAGATTATTATTACCTTTCTCTCATTGTATAGACTTGATCTTTGCAAGGGCAAAGAGTTTTCTAATCACTTGGGTGAACTTCTGTAGAATCAGTCCTAGAAAACAGCTACTGTTATTTTTAAGAGCTCCATGCCGTTGCTTAGAAATCCTTATTATTTTTGCAGAAAAGATGCTTGGCTGTGTTTAAGGGAGTTTGGCTACTGTCAGTTTCAACTCCCTTAACACTTCTGATATAGTCAAAATAAAAGGTGTGGGAGAGAAATACCCTCCAGGCCCTTTTTCCAACTTTCCCCATGGGATTGTGAATCTCTTGGCTTTATATCAACTTCTTAAAACTTTATCCATATTGCCTGTAAGAAATAAAGTCCAAACCTCTTGTAATGGCACTCTACAATTTTCACAGTTCAGACCTTAACTTCTTTAAAAGTCTCATCTCCCTCTCTCCCTGGAACATGCCTAAGCCTTCACATTTTTCTATTGCCTTCCCCATCTCTCCACAGAACACCTATCATCCTTGGAGAATCGATTCTGTGAAACTTTATGCTACACCACAGACAGGGCTCTTTCTCATAGGACTTCATAATTATTTCAATCTCACAGTATTTTCCACATTTAATTGTAATTATTTTTATGTCTTTGTCTTTGTCAGACTGCAAACTCCTAGAGACAAAGCCCTGGGTATTGGGTCTTGATGACTAAAGGCTATGGAATGAGTTGATAAAGAACAGTAAATACAGTGACAAAGAACAGATCATAACTACATCATTTAATATCTGCTAAAAGCTGGTTACTGTGCTAGATGCTTTGTAAAATATAATCAATATAACCTCATTTAATCTGTCTGACAGCCATGTGGGGATTAACACATGTACTGATTAGTAGCTGTGTTTAAGGATAGAGGGACTTTAGACTAATTAAGACAGGGCCTAGATTTGAACCTCAGTGATGCTCCTAAACCTGGGCTCTCGGCATTACACCAGGCTGGCTCAGAGAAAGAAATGCTACATTTGAAGACACAGGCTGACATTAGGAAGCACGTGGGATTTGAGAGGGGAGAAAAAGCAGCTAGGGGAGATTCATGGATAATTCAGTTGTGAGGTAATGAGCGCCTGCATAAGAATGATAAACAGAGAGGCACGGAGGAAAGTGACAGACATGGACAAGAAGAAGCCGAATTTGAGAGGCAGGCAAAGGCAGAGCCGGCTGTGGGGATCACTGCATCGGGCTTGGTCCCAACGGGTTGCGGACGGTGGGCGGGGGCGCCTGCAGTAGGGGCGGACCCAGTCCTGTACCGGGTCTGGGAGGCGGCGGCTCCGGGCCCTGCCCTGGGGTAGAGCCCAGCAGCGTGTGGGGGAGGACTCCCGTCCTCCAAAGAATCCTAAAGTTGCTGGTGCCTCTGTGGATATCTGAGATGTGACAGGGCATGTGGTGACGGTATTCCCCCCTCGTTGAGCCGGAAGGGGGCCTGCCAGAGTCCCAGGTTGGATACCGTCCCTCTCGCAGCAGGCACCTGGCAAGTCCGCAGGGCTTGTAGGCCACCGCCCTACAGAAGCGCTGAAGCGCTGCCAGAGGATGGTCGTGCGTGAGCTGTCTGGCGGACTAGCACGGCATACGGAAAGGTTTTTGACCCTGAACTACCACTACAGCTATTTCGAAATCTTGTCGGTATAACATGAGTCCACACACATGAATTCTTACGCATAGATATGCTGTGCCGGCTACGAAACTCGACAGAATGTGCTGTCTGACGCCAGACATAGAATTGCCCTCCTGGTTCACGGGCTTCCGGTCTTGGGCATTCACTCTTTTTTCCTACTCCTTCTGTTCTACTCACTTTTTATAGACCTTTTCTTTCTATAAAGTCGAAGTTGTTTATGGACAAGAACCAAATTACTGGGAAGAGGAGTTGGGAGGAAGTGAGGACTGTGTCTTTTTGTAATTCCCTCCTCTTTGCGGTACTGGCCAGCTCACTAGTAGACTAGACTTTCCTCAGTTTTACCAAGGTGGACATTGTACTTAACTGGAAAGGAGTAAAATTATTCTTCTCTTGTAAAGTTATGTTTTTCTTTTTAGGAAGTACGGTTCTTCATAGGCATTTAATTCAATTTAAAAAAGAGAGTTGAACTGGCAGCAAAAGCAAGCATTATGAATGAAATTAAAATGCCAAGTCTACGCTGAACAGCATGATGTGGATTTATGATACTCCTTTGAGCTCTTCATGAATTTAGTTATTTTGAGTTTTCATGACCCATAAATAAAGTGCTTTCATGAGGTGCTTCTTGTTTATGTCCCAGACTTTTTTTTAAAAAGAAAACTGCAAAAATTCCGTTGGTGTCTAGACCTGGTCAACTTTGTAGGCAACCTACTTTGCTAGGACAGAGTTTAAGGTTTTTGATATTTCAGTCACTGATGTCCTGCTCTTACACATGATTTTCTTCACTTTATGTATTATAGACCTAGATTTATCATGCCTGACATTTTTCTTTTAAATATGTGCCTAGGTTTCCTTGGAGAACATGCTGGGGACTCACACTCACACGGGAACCATACTCCACATTTCACCACGCATATGGAAGGGAAATCATTTTGCAGCATGTAATCCTAGAAGCTAGGTCACCTGTGAAATCACTTTGGAATTTGATATCCTAAAAAAAAAAAAGACCCTACAGGGACAAAATACCATATGTTAGGTGCCACGTGGGAATCTGAATCTCTTCCTTCTCTTTTATTACGTAATCTTTTTAAAACTACTTGTTCATCCAGCTGTTTCTCATCAGTTTTGTTTTGTTCCCATATAAACACATACACATAAAACAATTTTAATGAAAAAAGAGAAATTGTTTTTCCCTTAAAGTGTCACGGATGATGGAATTCACGTAAAGCTCTGAATCCTGAAAATGTACAAGTTACAGAATCCAAAAGAGAATTCACAGCAAACAAAATGGAGTTTGATTGTCTTTGTCTCGTGTCTGTGGTTCACATATGTTCCTTCATTCTTTTTACTCTATAAAGCCACACAGGAAAAGCACAATTTTGAAATAGTATTAGCAATCCAGGTTTTTGGTTGCCTTTTAATGAGAAAAGATAAAATGTCAGAAAATTTTTGCTGACAAGCTCAAAACAGAGAGGAATCGTGTGCTTCCAGAGCTGGTTGGGACCAGTCCTTCCTCTCATCTCAACCACTGAGCAGCTGCCTGGACATATAGTCAGTATGCTTAAATGCTACGCGCTGACGGCTTTTAGCTGTCTTTATGCACGGCCCAGGTAAGGGCAAGAGGCATAGCATTTCCAGTAGTTACAGCTTTGCGAAGTGACATTGCACATTAGAAAATATTTAATCATACCTTTTATACTGATTTTATTTGAATAAATAATTTGTTTTATCTAAATTAGAGTAACAGTTTTTTATAGAACTTTATAATTTTATGGCTTTCACATACATTCTCTCATTTAATTTTCACAAATATATACCCCTTTTACCATGAATTTAAGGCTCAGGGGATTCTGGTAACTCGTTAGTGTCCTGCAATGGGGCCCATTCACTATGGCAGTATGCAGTAGCCCAGCTCCCACATTAGAGTCACATGAGCTATTAAGGTAGGATAATTAGCTACAGCAGCTCCAGTTAGTTTTGTCCTTCCCTTGAGTAAATGCTTTTCCCACTGGGCTTCTGACTTACAGGATGTGGGAGACGATATAAAAGGTGAGTAAGGCAGGCTCTACCTAAAATGGGATCGATTTCACAGTGTGTAGAATGTTGGAATTAAAGCCTTGCATATCGGGGTCCAAGCACAACTCACAGAAGACATCCTGATTCCCTCCTTTTCTAGGACACCTCTGATAATAAGGGACATGGCTTATGCAGCAAGCTCATCAGCTGCACTGATATTCTGGTCCAAGCCACCATTCTCTCACTTGGGTGACCCAATCTGAACAGGTCTTCCTGCTGTCGCTCTGTCCAGCCCCAAGCCCCATGGCCTATTCTCCACATAGCAGCAAGGGATCTTTTGAAAATGGAATCAAGCCAAGTTATTCTTGGGCCCCCAAATCCTCTCAAGTATTCGCACCACACTGTACATCTAAATCCAAACTCTCACCATGTGGCCTTAGGCCCCCTGCTGTGGCTTCCCACCCTAACCTCCTGCCCTCTCCGCAGGGCTCTCCTGACCTGTGGTCTCCCTGCTGTCCCCATTTCCCAACCTTTGCTGGCTGTTCCCTGTGCCTCAGGACTTGCCACTGCATCTTTGTGTGGACACCTCCTCATTAAGTGACATCAGTGCTCCACTACCGCCTCCTCAGACCACTCCAGCTGAAATACATCCCTCCCACCAGGTTGCTGGCAAGCCCTCTAGCTGCCTTTTCTTCATAGCTCTATTGCCCCTTCTCATTATTTAGTGTTTATGTGGATGTTTACTCGTACCCCTCTGAACTGTAAGCTCCGCAAGGTAAGGACTGTGTCTGTCCTTCTCTACTGTGTTCCCCAGTGTTGTCACCTATTGGGTATTCTATAAGTATATTTTGATAGAATGAATCATTTAATTCATTTATGAATAAATTAATCAATTAGAAATATTTCCTTTCCATTTCAAGATTGGATTTATGTGGGGTGAAAGGTGACTCTAAGATTCCATCTGTGGGTGATTGAAAGAATGATGGAGGTGGGATGCCAGGAATTAGGACTGCAGAGGTGAGGTCATCTATCATCCACTCCACACCTTGTCTAGAGACAGGGTTGAATGATGACCTTGAGATAATGTAGCCAGTATGTCAGGGCTTGGAGCATGTCTTCTGATTTCCCTGACTCGTGTTCTTCCCACATCATACCATCTCATTTGAGTCAGCAGGAGATGAAGTTGGAGTGTAGATAAAGTGGTAAAGGGAAGATGAAAAATCAGCTTTGGACATGCCGAGTTGGAGGAGTCCCTGGGACATTCAGGTTCAGGTGTCATGTGCCATAGATGTAAAAATGGAAACTCAGAAATGAGCTCAGATTCCTGCATTGATTTTGAAATTGGCACTGCAAGAAAATGAGATTGCCAAGGGTAGATAAAGGAAAAAATTATGAGAAGAGAAAAAGAAGAAAAGAAGGCCAAGGCCAGAAGCCCTCCAGCCCTGAGACTCTAAAAAGAATGTGTTGAATCAACTACAACTTGATTCAGTGTTGGTCAGTGGCAACTGGGAGAGGCTGCCTATGGGGCACCATAGGAATCCATCCTGAGCCCCGTGTGCTGCTGTTATATTGTAGCACCATAGCTGTCTGTCACTGTCTCCCACCCATCTGCCATCAGCCTTGAACTTGCCACTTTTAATCACTCCTTAGGCTTAAGGGACTGAAGGATTTTTGTAAACTACAAATACATAAACTGGGAACGAAGACATTGATAATGCCTCATCTATAAGAGTCCTTTGTGGGTCACATAGGACTACATAGCTTATATACAGAAGTTTGCAGAGAAAAAAGGATCCAGGTGGTTTCATAAAGTCAAGGAAGAAAGAAGGCCAGCCTGGGGAAGATCAGGTAGGACAAGGACTCGGCAGGAGAGAGGCAGTTTCAGCCGCGTGGGGTAAATGGTCCGACTGCTGGGGCTTGAGATAGTGAGGATGAGGGCTTGGTGATTAGGAGCTCCAGAATTAAACTGCCTGGATTTGGATCCAGACTTCAGCATTTACTGTATGTCCTCAGGCAAGATTTTTAATCTCTCTGAGCCTTATTGCCTCATATATTAAGTAGGGATAAAATTAATATCTAGCACATAAAAGTATTGTAAAAATAAATGAAATGATCCATTTATATTTTTTAGCCCAGTACCTGACACATAGTAACTGCTCAATAAATTCAGATACTATTTATCTTGGGAAGAGTTTGGACTATAAAGGAAGGAGAAAGATAAGATATAAATTTGGGAGATTAACAGGGTCAAGGGAAGTCTCCTGAGTGAACAAAGTCCTGTAAAGAAAGGGAAAACATCAAAAATTGAGTCATGGAGCTTTGTTTTAGGGAAGAGAAGTTAGATGTTAAGACAGGAGCACAAAACGGATCATAGAGGTGAGAAGAGATATGGATATTTTGATAAAGGGAAACATATTCCAGTATCGCCCTATTAGATCTGTCCATGGCCCCAGCTTGGTGAGGGCCTGCAGGGCCTTTTCCATCTGGTGCCACCTGTTGGCCAAATAATTCCAACATTCTGAAGCCATCTAGTTTGATGAGCATGGCAGAGCTTGGGGTAGAGTTCTATGGCATACTGCAGACAGCCTCTCCAAGTTGTCGTTGGTCAACATCGAATCAAGTTAGAGGCAGCTGAAAGGCCACCTGGTCCAATGTCACCTGAATTCCCTGCACATTATCCTGCCAGTAGGTAGTTTCTTAGAAGGTGTGTGTCAACAGCATCCCATTTGGTACCTTGCCAGCCAACCTCTCTTCCTCAGGTTGGATTCTTCAGCACAGAGAGTTCTTTCCTGATCAGCCATAGGCCTTAAACTTGCCATTGTTGGTCACTCCTTAGGTTTAAGGGACTGAAGGATTCATTTAAACCACAGTAACACAACCTGGAATGAAGATGCTGGTCATGCCTGATCTATGATCCTTTGTCAGTCACCCAGGACGACCTGAGGATAGGTGAATTCTCCGTGCAGTAAGGGCTGGACCAGGGGGTGGGTGAATTCTCTGTGCTGTGGGGGCTGGAGCACAGGGCATGTTGATACGCATTAGGGTGTGTGGAAAAGGTCAGAGCTGCGACAGGAAAGTGCAGGGCATTCAGAGGAAGGGAAGTCCTGAAGTCACATTTGTCCTTCTTCACACCTTGGCCTGTTCTGGCCTTAGGTAGGTACTGGATGGGCTACTATCTAAAGGGGAGCCGGGTCTGAGCATTCACCCATCGCCCTCCTGTAAAAGAGGACATTTCAGTTACTGGCAATGAGACAGTCCATTTAATCCACCTAATGGACTCAGCCAGAGGCTCATGGATCTGCTAGGCAAGGACCCCTGATGGCATTCTCCTCCTGCCCGTGGATATGACTTCCTGCTCCAGTCATATAACGGACCAGGTTCCAGATGGAGCCCTGCCCCACCCTGCCCTGCTCCCTCTGAGTTCAGCTACCCCTAAACTTCATGTTTCCTCACCTGTAAAACACTTTCCCTGAGAGAATGCGGGAGCTGCTTTAGCGGACCTCTGGTGGGTCTTCCTACTTCTAAATTCCACGGTAGGAACTCAGCTATAAGATCTCCCTGAAGACTCAGGGGGTCATGGCAGGGGGCAGGGAAGAGCAGCAGCAGCTCCAGATTTCATTCTGGAACGGACTTGGGGCCAGTGTATTTGGAGGGGGGCTGATGTGGTGGTCATGGAGCTCCATCTACATGGCGAGTGGCTGTTTTTACTAGGAATGCATAAGCATTGGGGGAGTTAGGGGAGTTTGGCAAGATCGGGGGATCTAAGCTCCCCACAAACAAAGCCTTGTACCATTTCCAGAAATAGTTCCCAGTAGATGATGTGAGAGTCCTCCAGCTCTGCACTCCTGGTCATCTCTGTTCAGCCCTCTGAACATTACCACTGCCATCAGAAGAAATTCCTTTTCTTGAGGAAACTTTGGTTACTACTCTGTGTATTAATTTTCTTTTCTGCCTCAGTGTATATTGTAAGCTGGTTAAGATTTGGTCAAGAGAGGCATAAAAGAGAGGCAAGACAATTTGTTTTAAAAAGAAAAGGGAAGAAAGGTTTTTAAAAATCCTCTTACTTATTCAATAATGAAATTCTTGCTGTTAATGGAAAATGAATTGGTCTAATTCTGGCCATAAACACATTACCATTTATGATACTAACACTCATGTTGCTAAACACTGCATCTGTTAGTAGTAGTTTTCATTTTCATAGTGCTTTACCAACAAATGAATTAAGGAAACCTATTTTAATTGGTTGCCATGGTAGTAAGTAGATATACACAGAAAGAGCTGCATCCATTAAATTCGTTCTTAGCTCCTGAAATATAATTCAGTTTGGGTGATAAATCATCATTATGTAGCACTATAATGTGCTTAGAATGAGAATTCCTATGTTAGCAATGAAAAGATTTGCAAGTACACATAAATACATGCAATAGCAAATATTTATAAAGATAATTTTTATGTTTGTTTCCATACACATGTTCCTTTACTGAATCCGAGAACTGGAAACATTAGTTATTACTCTGTTTCTGTCTTACCTGTTGTATTTGTTCCTGGGTACCCATCCTGATAAGAGTGTCATCAGAATGAAAGAGGCTTCAAAAATTTTGCCATTAGAGGCACTGTGGGGAGGTGCAGGGAGATGGCACAGTTACCATCTTCAAATGTCTGAAGGGCTCTGGGTGAGGGAGAGGGACTGGCGTGGGGACTACTTGTCCTCTGGGTCCAGACCAGAGTGAACGGTGGAAGCTGGTGCGGTCTGAGGCCTCATGGTGCAGGGGTTGCGGCCACTGCTCTGGAGTCAGCCTGGGCCTAAGCCCAGACCCTGTCCCTTCTGTAGTCAGCTACCTGACCTAAGCCGCGGGCCTGCTGCATGGGGTCAGGGCGTGGCTACCAAATTAATGCACTGAGAAAGCTCTCAGGCCTATGCCTGCTACATGGTAAGTAGTGTTAGCTCTTTATTACTGGAGGATTTTTCTTTTAAAAATGGGATGGGCTGCTTTGCTGAGGCAATGACTCACTTCTCTGTCACCAGAAGCAATGAAGCAGAAACTGGAAGGTCACCTATTAAAAATATTGCATAAGGGTTTCCTGCTTTTGGGGTGAGGCTGAAACAGATGATTTCCAGGTCCACAGGATTCCATGAATTTTGGGAGGGGAAAGGGGAAGGACTTCAGTTTTCATCCTTCAACCTTTTCTACACTGGATTCTTACCTTGATGTAATACTTGGGGGACCCATGTTTGCAACAGCATTCCTGGTTAAATGATATTATATGAACTAAACTTTTCTCTTTCACACTTTTGCCCTGCAAAAAAACATCAACAAATTTTGACTATCCAGTCTCTGCCAGGTTCTCTGAAATCCCTTAGGTTCTTTTCAAATGGAGATTTTTTTCCAATTAGTTTCCTTAAGTCTGTGGCTCGCAGTGTTCTAAAATTACATATTATTTCCCTTAATATCCAAAATGTTCCCGGCCTATAGTCACATTTCCCTAAATATCTATCCCTAAATATGGATAGATATTTAACTCCTCTATGGGTGAGCAGGTGTTGTACCAATCTAGGTTTTAAACAGTGTGGACTTCTTTCTCATCATTTTTCTTACTCTTATTCTTCCTTTCTGCAACCCTGTATGGTGACAGCTCTGGCCCAGTTGCTAAACGTCTGCACAGAACTGATGAAATCCACACAGTTACAGGCTTGTTGGTGGGACATGGTGTCGGTCCATCCTCACCACCCAGGACTGAGGTTCTGGGAGTGTGGCTGTCACTATGCAACAGGCAAGACCCTTGAAGAGAATTCAGGGAGCTGAGAGGGAAAGAAAAGAGAAAGTGACTCCTAGGGAGGTAATCAAGGCTGGGAAAAGGAAACAGTACTGAGGAGAAAGGAGACAGAAGGAAAAGACGAGCACAAAGCAGAGAGACAGAGGAGAGAGGGTTAAAATCTGCCTGGATTTTTACCTTTAAGCCTTACATCCACACATACCCTTCAAATGCAGCAGAAACTATTCTTGAGAGGGATTAAAATAAGGAGTAAAAGAGAAGAGAAAAAGGTCCTTTTACAGATAGCCACTCTAGAATCAATCATTTACTAGAAATACTGTAACAGCATAGATGGTGTAAACTAGTATGTCCCGTTCAGGCACATTCTGTAGTAAACCGCAAATGAGAAAACAATTAAAGGAGAAAACAATCTCATATCCAGAAATACGATCATTGTGTGTCTCTAGCCACTAAATAACTTTTAATAATCATATAGAAAGTATTTTCTCGGCACAAAATGGATTCAAAGATAAGCCCTTGTTTTATGTGTGTAGGTCTATGTGGCATTTTTACCAAGTGACAAATTTTAGAGCCCTTAAGTAGCCCTCCTTCTTAACGTCAATAGTTTCACAAGTTCTTTAGCAATAATATGGGCATATTCAACTTATATTCACAACAAAGTGAGAGGTAAGTCCTACACTCTGACATTAATGCTGAACATACTAATACTTTCTTTGGAAATATTTTCTTACCTGAAAAAAAACCAGTAGCAGATCAATATAGCTTAAATTACAAAATTAATCAATCTGGCTTTCAACTTTGTTTCCAAGTACTATACTTAACATACAAACACGAGGGAGAGATACAAGTAAATTACAGCAAACATTTAAGGAAGAAATAATACTGATTCCACAGGAACTTTTTTAGAAAGTAGGAGAGGAGAAAACACTTCCTAACTTATTTTATGAGGCCAGCATTAGTATGATACTCAGAAAGATAAAAGAAACTAAAGACCACTATCCTTCATAAATGTAGATGCAAAAATAGTAAAAAATGATTTGCAAGTTGAATGCAGCAACATGTAAATGGTATCATTGTTAAAAACCAAATTGTTATGAACCAAATTATGTCCTCCAAAGACAGTAAATTAAAACTCTATCCCCCCTCCCCACCCTGCCCCGTGTGACTATGTTTGGAGACAGGGACTTTAAGGAGGTAATTAAGGTTGAATGAGATCATAAGGGTGGACCCCTAATCCAAGAGGACTAGTGTCCTCATAAGAGAGACACCAGGAGTGTGCACACACAGAGGAAAACCACGTGAGGACATAGCAAGAAGGTGATTGTCTGCAAGCTAGAAAGAGAGGCCTCATAAGAAACCAAACTTGCTTGGTACCTTGTTCATGGACACCTAGCCTTCAGAACCATGAAAAAATTAATTTCTGCTGTTTAAGCCACAGAGCCTGTAGTTTTTTGTTATGGCTGTTTTGGCAGGCTAATATGATAATATATCATGATCAAGTGAGGTGTATCTCAAGAATGTAAAGTTGGTTCAACATCTGAGGATCAATCGATGTAATTCATCAACATTACAGCATAAGAAAGAAAAATCATATGAATATCTCAATAGATGCAGAAAAAGCATTTGACAAAATTCAACACTCATTCATGATTCCAAATAAAAACAAAACCGCTCAACAAAATAGAAATAGAAGGGAACTTTTTCAATTTCATTAAAGGCATCTATTGCCAAAAACTTATAGCTAGTATCATATTAATAGGCAAAGACTAAATGCTTTCCCCCAAGATCAGAAACTAGGCAAGAATATCTGTTTTCATCAATTCCATGTAATATTGTGCTATAGTTCTGGATCAATGCAGTTTAGCAAGGAGTAAAACTGTCCTTATTCACAAATGACATGATCAGCTATGTACAAAATCATAAAGAATTATTTTAAAACTAGTAGAAAAAGTGAATTTAGCAAGATTGAAGGACACAAGATAAATATATACAAATAAAATTTCTTTATATTAACAGTAAAAAATTTTAAAGTATAATAAATATAACATTTACAATAGCATCAAAAAGCATGAAATATTTGAGTATAAACTCAATATCTTTAATAAAAGATGTGCAAGTAATGTATGATGAAAAGTACATAGCATTGCTAAAAGAAGTCAAAGGAGACTTAGATGAATGGATATACATAACATGTTCTTATTTCAAAAGACTAAGTGTGGTTGAAATTCATGTTAATTCTCTCAAACTGATCTGTAGATTCAATGCTATCCTAGCTGGAATCTTAGTAGACATCTTTAAAGAAATTAACAAGTGGATTTTCAAATTCATATGGAAATTTAAAGAACCTACTGGAGCCAGAACAATTTTGGTTAGGTATTGAAAGAACAAAGTTGCAATATTTACACTATCTCATCTCAGGATGTACTGTTAAGCTAGTAATTAGGACTGTGTATTAGTGAAAAGATAGACACATAGATCAATGGTATAGAAGAGAGTGTTCCAAAGTAGACCCATGCATATATGATCATTTGATTTTCAACAAGATAATTATGTGAGGAAAGGATTATCTTTTCAAGAATGGTGTTAGAACAATGGACTATCCATATGGAAGAAAGGAACCTTGACCCTTGACTCATACCATATATAAAAATTAAGTTTTTAATTAAACATGAGTTAAAACTATAAAACGTCCACAAGCAAGCATAGGAGAAAATCTTTGTGACATTTTTAGGCAAAAATTTCTTGCGACATGAAAAACACAAACCCATAGGAGAAAAAAATCATCTGTTTTTAAAAAATGGGCAAAAGATTTAAACAGATACTTTATGAAAGACATACAAACTGAAAACAAGCCCATGAGAGGATGCTCAATATTATTCATCATTAAATGCTAGTTAAACTACAGTGAGATACCACACTAACCAGGCACAAGGCCAGAAAAAGAAACCTGATAATACCAAGCCTTGACAGTGATGTAGAATGCTGTAACTCTCATACACTGCAGATAAGAATGCAAAATAATATGGCCACTTTGGAAAACTCGCATTAAAAATTAAGTTAAATACACATCAACCATACGATCCAGCAATACCACTCCTGAGTATTATCCAAGAAAAAAAAATGTACACACAAAAAATGGAACATAGATGTTTATAACATTTGCTTTGTAATAGTCAAAACTGGACATAACTCAAATGTCCATAAACTGGTAGATAAATTATATCGCCACACAATGGAAAAGGTTCTAGTCAACAATAAAGAGAAATGAACTACAGATCCATATAAAAACACGTATCAAGCTTAAAAGCAGTGTGCTATGTAAAAGCAGGCAGACAACAAAATATTTCATTTTATTTATATGGAATTCTAGAAAAGACAAGACTAGGGTGAGAGAAAAGCAGGTCACTGGCTGCTAGGATCTGAGGTCTGGAGGGACGGGTTGACTGCATAAGGGCATGAATTTTTCCGGGGAGAGGGAAGAGGTGAAATATCTCGGCTGTAGTGGTGATTCATACAACTCTACACATTTGCCAGAGCCCACTGAATTGTGTATTTAGTGATTCTGATCACCAGTTCCAACCTATGTGGGGTTTTTCCCCCACAACATGAAGCAATTCTCTGACAAAAGCTGGGTGTCCCACAATTCAATGCAATTCTGACACCACCTACCCAGAAATAGCATCAGATCATATAGGTTAAGGGCTTAGTCTTTAAGGGACTAAGGGCAAGACTGAGCCCCCATCCTGCCATGTTGTCACCTGGGCCTCTGACCAATCAGCTGTAGATTGGAGGTTCCCACAACCCCCTCCTTGAGCTCAATTAATTTGCTAGAGCAGCTCACAGGACTCTTGGAAACACTTTCTTACTAGATTATGGTTATTATAAAAGGATATAACTCAGGAACAGCCAGCTGGAGGAGATGCAACAGCCAAGGTCTGAGAAAAGGTCAGGAGCTCCCATGCCCTCTCAGGGGGCATGGCTCTCCCCAAATGTCAACGTGTTCACCAACCTGGAAGCTCTCTGGACCTTATCCTTTTGGGTTTTTATGGAGGCTTCATTACACAGGCATAGTAGACAAAATCATTGGCCTTTGGAATTGATTCATCCTCCAGCCCCTCTCTCCTTTTCAGTCCCACCGCTCTAATCATGTCCTTGGTTCTGGCAACCAGCTCCCATCCCCTCAAGACACCTCATTAACATAACAAAAACACTTTAATGCTCTCATTGCTGAGGGTTTTAGGAGCTCTGTCAGGAATGAGGACAAAGCCCCAATTTTTTATTGTAAGTAACAGTATTACAACAAAATTGGTGAGTTTTACAGTATGTAAATTATACCTCAATAAAGCTGATCTTGAAGGGAAAAAAATCCTTTTCTCCAGGGCTCCTGAGTGTGGAGTTATATGGATCAGTAGACCAAAACAGCTGGGCTCACAGAACTTCAAAGTGAAGTAACAGAGCTGCTGTCAGAGCTCAGCCCCAGGCACTTGCCTCCTTTGCAGGTAATTCAGCAGTTCTGTCCCAAAGGGGAGTCTGTAATGGGAAATAGGGAGAGAACTGAAAGATTTCTCTCCTTTCAGAAACACTAAAATTTATAGAAATTTTTAAACGTAAGAGTTCATAATGCATGTATTTTGTGACGAGAATTCTCTTTGAGGTCCTTCTACCTACCTTGTTGACAGTGTTTATCAACATTTTAGAGCCACTGAAATCAAAGGAATTCTTAAACCACATGCTCATCTCTCCCAAGACAGAGAATTCATACAAATTAAAAGAGAGAGGATTCATTCATTTCTGCACCCAGTGAACATTTGCTGAGCAACACCTCTGTGGCCGGCAATGGGTCCTCTACTGGTCACAAGAGTAAGTAAATGATCAGGGTGTGAATAAGGTCTCTGCCTTCTGGAGAATGCTGCTGGTGGAAATTTCTTGGAGTTCACAATTCAGAACATTTAGAGATTCAGCTTCTAGGATTTGCCATTGTCACTAAAGTCTTGCCAGAAAGACTGTGAAGGTTGTGAAAATAATAAATGCCTTTAATTAAAGCTCTTTAAATCCCAGAATTCTGGAATTCTGCAAGTGGGAGAGTCAATCTTTCCTATTCATAGAAAAGGAAACAGAGGCTTAGGAACAAGAAGGTTGCATCCCATGATAGACACTGGTGGAGCTGGGACATACTGGTCTCCTGACTCTGGCTCAAGTAATGGCTTCGCTGGTCTCCTAGTCACTCAGGGCAGAGCAGTGGTGTCACTATGCTGTGCTGCCCTCATGGAGAAATGCCAGAGTACTTTCACAACTTGAGCACACACAGGCATTGGTAATTCCCATAGGTAATTTCTACTCTGGAAAAAAATACTACAAGTGAAATGCTTATTTCAGCAAAGAAATATTTTGTATGGAATCCCCCTTCAATACAAATACTGCTTTGGAAACAATTCTTTTTCATTCGTTGAATAATTCTGAAAAAGTGATTTGTTTTTGAGGGAAATAGGGACTTTCCCCACTAGCTTCAGCAATTACCTCTACAACATGGATGAGCACTGAAAATATTATGCCAAGTGAAAGAAGCCAGTCACTAAAAGACCACATGTTGCATGATTCCATTTATATAAAATGTCTGGAACAGGCAAATCCCTTTAGACAGAAAGTATATTAGTGGTTCCCAAGGGCTGAGGGGATGGGAGGAAAACGAGTGACTGCTAAGAGTAGGAGGTGTCTTTTTGGGGTAATAAAATGTTCCAAAATTGACCATGACTCTGTGAGTCTATGAAAAACCATTGACTTGTATGTACACTTTAAAAGGGTGGATTGGATGGTATATGAATTATATCTCAATAAAGCTGTTTTAAAAAATCATTTCAAAGAGAAGATCGAGAGTGTGCAGTCACTAACCCATTAAAAAAAAAAAAGAGTATGCAGCCAAAACACATGGGGGGAAAGTATTATAGAGGTATTTTAGGAAGCTAATTAATAATACTACGCAGGCAGCTAATTAACATGTGATTGTTTTTGGGATTTGGTAATGTTTGTGGAATTTGTCAACTTTTTTTTAGCATTTGAATTTTTTTTCCAGTCTAAACCATTAAGAAGAAACATGCCCAAGTAACTGGGGTGCTTTAAACCTACGTATCTAACCAACTGCTGTTCTGGCAGGGGGAGATGGACCGATCCTTTTTCAGAAGGTGTTGTAATGGACTTGCATAAATGCATCCACTCCTTCATTCTGGCCCCTGTGGGGGGCGCCACCCCTGACTGAGGAGTGAGGCACAGCAAGCGGCCTCTCGGGTGCCTGGTGCGCTGGCTCCAAGGGCCACCAAGGAACCTGAGCCTCTATCCCCAGCCCAAAACTTGGCTGTGTTAGTCACGTCCCTTTATTCGGGAACGTTCTCGCAGTCAAAGAAGTAAGACTCGTCTCGGTGACGGCGGTAAAGCGGGCGCCCTGGGGTTCCACCTGGGGCTTCGGTCCGCCCAGCGCCGAGCTTGAAGGCGAGGCGCTCTCCCAGCCCGCGACCTTAGAGAGGTGGCTTCAGGTCTCCTCTCCCTTAGCCGGGGGAGGGCGCCTTCCCGCTCCTGCCTCCGCCGCCCTCGGCCATAGGGGAAAACGGCCCGCGTCTGCGGCACTTTCGGTTAAAGTGCAGTTCCAGGGGCGCTGCCCGCGGCCGCACGTTCGGTGTGGGGCGGTCCGAGGCGGAACTGCGCACGGTGTGAGCGCGCCTCCCCGGCCGGCGCCCCGTGGAGGCAAATCGACCGCGGCCCGGGACGCCCAGGGGACGCGTGGCGCGAGTCTGGGGCCCCTTCCCGCGAGGAAGCGCCGCCACAGCGCCCCTCACGTTCCTCGGGGGCGAATGCTATTAGGCCGGAGGACCACGCAAACAGGCCGGGATGAGGGCGGGCGGCTCGGTACGCGGGACGCCTATCCCCGCCCTCCCAGAGGTCCCAGGGGTGCCCCCGCCGCCCCTCCCCCGCGCCCCTCCCCCTCCCCTCCCCTCAACCCCCCTCCCCTCACCCCAGAGAGCCGCCCGCCCCGCCCCCTCCCCTCCCCATTCGCCCCATCCCCTCGGGGAGCC
>JAVSCE010020979.1:0-35636 GCA_032199065.1 Smutsia gigantea
GCATCCAGATTGGTAAACAAGAAGTCAAATTGTCACTATTTGCAGATGACATGATACTGCACATAAAAACCCCTAAAGACTCCATTCCAAAACTACTAGAACTAAAATCTGAATTCAGCAAAGTTGCAGGATACAAAATTAACACACAGAAATCTGTTGCTTTCCTATACACTACTGATGAACTAACAGAAAGAGAAATCAGAAAAACAATTCCATTCACAATTGCATCAAAAAGAATAAAATACCTAGGAATAACCCTAATGAAGGAAGTGAAAGACCTGTACTCTGAAAACTACAAGACACTCCTAAGAGAAATTAAAGAGGACACTAACAAATGGAAATGCATCCCATTCTCTTGGCTAGGAAGAATCAATATTGCCAAAATGGCTATACTACCTAAAGCAATCTACAGATTCAATGCAATCCCTATCAAACTACCAACAGCTTTCTTCAATGAGCTGGAACAAATAATTCTAAAATTCATATGGAACCACAAAAGACCCCGAATAGCCAAAGCAATCCTGAGAAGGAGGAATAAAACGGGGAATTATGCTCCCTGACTTCAAGCTCTACTACAAAAGCCACAGTAATCAAGACAATTTGGTATTGGCACAAAAACAGACCCACAGACCAGTGGAACAGAATAGAAAATCCAAACATTAACGCAAACATATACAGTCAATTAATATTTGATAAGACCCTTAGGTATACATTGGGGGAGATGGCGGCCTCTTCAACCGCTGGTGTTGGAAACTGGACAGCTACGTGTAAAGAGAATGAAACTGGACTACTGTCTAACCCCATACACAAAGGTAAACTCAAGGTGGATCAAAGACCTGAATGTAAGTCATGAAACCATAAAACTCTTAGAAAAATACATAGGCAAAAATCTCTTGGACATAAACATGGCAACTTCTTCATGAACATATCTCCCTGGGCAAGGAAAACAAAAGCAAAAATGAACAAGTGGGACTATATCAAGCTGAAAAGCTTCTGTACAGCAAACACCATCAGTAGAACAAAAAGACAATCTACAGTATGGGAGAATATATTCATAAATAGCGTATCTGATAAAGGGTTGACATCCAAAATTTTTAAAGAACTCACACACCTTAACAAACAAAAAGCAAATAATCCAATTAAGAAATGGGCAGAGGACATGAATAGACACTTCTCCAAAGAAGAAATTCAGATGCCAACAGGCACATGAAAAGATGCTCCACATCGCTAATCATCAGAGAAATGCAGATTAAAACCACAATGAGATATCACCTCACACCAGTGAGGATGGCCAACATCCAAAACACAAACAACAACAAATGTTGGCGAGGATGTGGAGAAAAGGGAACCCTCCTACACTGCTGGTGGGAATGCAAATTAGTTCAACCATTGTGGAAAGCAGTATGGAGGTTCCTCAAAAAACTCAAAATAGAAATACCATTTGACCCAGGAATTCCACTCCTAGGAATTTACCCTAAGAATGCAGCAGCCCAGTTTGAAAAAGACAGATGCACCCTATGTTTATGCAGCACTATTTACAATAGCCAAGAAATGGAAGCAACCTAAGTGTCCATCAGTAGATGAATGGATAAAGAAGATGTGGTACATATACACAATGGAATATTATTCAGCCATAAGAAGAAAACAAATCCTACCATTTGCAACAACATGGATGGAGCTAGAGGGTATTATGCTCAGTGAAATAAGCCAAGCCGAAAAAGACAAGTACCAAATGATTTCACTCATATGTGGAGTATAAGAACTAAGAAAAAAACTGAAGGAACAAAGCAGCAGACTCACAGAACCCAAGAACGGACTAATAGTTAGCAAAGGGAAAGTGACCTGGGAAGATGGGTGGGAAGGGAGGGACAAGGGGGAAAGAGGGGCATTACGATTAGCAGATGTAATGTTGGGGGGGCACGGGGAGGGCTGTACAACTCAGAGAAGACAAATAGTGATTCTGTAGCATCTCACTACGCTGATGGACAGTGACTGTAATGGGGTTGGTGGGGGGGACCTGATGAAGGGGGTAGTTTAATCACCATAATATTGCACATGTAATTGTAAATTAATGATACCAAAATAAACTACAAAAAAAAAAAGAAGGCCGGAGCAGAGGCAGGGCCTGGCATGGAGCGATTGGCCCAACACCCCACTCCCTACGTCCCAGACCTCCTTCCCCACTGAAAGTGCCTACCTCCACTCTCCCTGCCTGGGCCACCTTCCAGGGAGTGTCTCTTATCTTCCTGTCAAAGAAGGGGAGGGAGGTGGGGTGAAGATGGGCAGAGGCCACTGGAGCCCAGGCCTCTGTAGGCTGGGGGGGTGGGACAGGGCCAGGACCAGAGAGAAGGCTGTCCCCTTCTCTGACACCCCCCCTAGACAGGGCCAAAGCAGAACCCAAGGACCTCAGGCAGCCTGGGCAGGCAGGCAGGGGCAGTCTTCTCACTATCCTCCGTGCTGGCAGGGGGAAAGGAAGGGCCTCTGTTCTGCCTAATGCAGACCAGCTGTGGGGCCCCACCGACAGGCAGGAGGCCACCCGTCCACCTGCCCCCAGTGCCCACCTTACCTTGGCCCAGAAGCCCTGGAGCCAGAGGAGGGCAGTGAACAGGAATGGGGCCTTGTCCTGATGTCTGCAAAGGAAAGTTGGGAGGCAGCAGGGAAGGAGCCAGTCCCACTCAAGCCTCCCCTTTGGCTGCTGGCTGGCTGCGTGGCAGTCAGGCAGGCAAGAACGGGAAGCCAAGTTCAGGCAGATGGAAGGTAGCAGGGGGCCAAGAGGGGGCTGCCTCTCAATGCCAGACCCTGACACCCACCCCCCAGCCCAGCCTTGGCACGGCACTGTGGAGGGAGGAGGAGAGAGGCAGGGACTGGCTCAGGGACCAGAGGTGGAAGGGATCACTACTCTCGGGCTGCAGACTAGCCCACCTCTCCCTCTGCCTCCGTCCCACCTCCAGCAGGTGGCTTTCCAGGGAGGAAAGTGTCCTGTGCTCTTGGGGAAGACCAGGAGAGGTGGCCTTGCAGGTGGGCACACACAGCAGAGGCAGCTGGCCCCCCTCTTCCTGACCCCAGCAGAGGAGTGCGGTGCTGTTAACTCCATCAGCATGCGGGAGATGTACAGGGTGTTCGTGCCCCGTAGGAGGGCGTGGCGGAGGGTCCTGGTGACATGGTGGGGATGTGTGTTATGGCGTGTGGAGTGCATAGACCAGCTATGAATATGCGTGTCCCCTTCTGTGGACCGTGTGGCACCACGCTCTGGACGGGCACAGCTTCACATCCCAAGGCCCTGAGTCACAGCCATTACAGCTCTACAGGAGCCCACACGGCCCTTGGGACCCATCTGGGCCCATGCTGTCGCTGCCCAGATAAGGATGCTGATGTCCAGAGAGGGGGAGAGCCCAGCCCGGACCCTACAGCGTGCGAGGCAAGGAGCTGGACTCGAATCTGCCACTGGCCGTGCTGAGCAGAGGGGGCAGATCCTGCTCCTAACCCCTTGAGTCAGATCCTCTCAGCCTGGGACCCTCCAAGCTGCTCAAGAGCCTAGGATTTCTGCTTGCCTCGGCCCGCATCCGCTGCCTAGATCAGGGGTGCCTGCCGGGTCCCCTTGCCCCTGCCAGCCCCACCTAACTGCAGGCACTGCGAGGGCCCTGGGGAGCCCGCCTGAGCCTGTCCTAGAAGGCACTGCACCTGAGGCTTCACTTCACCCCAGCCTAGAGCCAGTGATGGGCCCCTACTCCAGGACAGCCGATGGGGAGGGGAGGGGAGGGACGGCCGGAGAAGAAATAGCTCTGGGCCCTGGGAGAGCAGCCGGGGACTCAGATGCTCACTCAGGACGTAGAGAGGGGGAATCTGCAGAAAACAGGCAGGTATAGAAGCTCTGAAACCAAGTCAGCTGCTGTGGGAGCCAGTCTCTCTGGGGCCAGCCTGGGCAGGGAAGACAGGCCTGCACAGAGATCAGCCAGGGGCGGCCTGCCCCTCCCGCACCCCAGCCCCAAACCTCAGAGCCACCCACCCAGCCTCTGGATGGGGGCCTGGAAGCTCAGCTCTGCACGCTTATCAGACTTTCCAGGCTCTGTGTGCATGCGTGTGTGTGTTTATGTGTGTGTGTGTGCGTGCGTGTGTGTGTGTGCATGTGCACGCAAGTGCTCTTTCAAAAGAGGTGGCTGGGGGCAACTAGGGAAACTGACGTGAAAGGGAGAAGGTCTAGATTTGGCCAGGGATGGGGGAAACATCCTACCCTCACCCCTTCCCCATCCCATCTCGCCTGGGCACCTCACTGCGCTCTTTCTGGCAGAATCTCAGCGGCAGCAAAGGGGAGAAGTGGAGTGCAAACATCCTAATTCAGAATCTGAGTAGAAGAGACGCAGCAAGACATGGTTCAGGTAAAGGGGGTGTCTCAGAGCCTTCCCATGAGCCCCCATGAAAGAGGGGCCTACTGGGACAGCACAGACTCCACAGCTAGCTGGACAGAACCTGGCCACAGAGGGCACAACCTGCCAGCCCCCCAGCTGCTGGGGCAGCCCCGGGATGGGAGGGGGGCTCAGGGAAGTAAGCAGCAGCCTCCCCAGCCCAGGCTTCTCCATTCAGCAAAAAAAGCACCACCGGGCTGTGTCTCCTCCCCGGCAACAACTCCCACAGACAAACCCACATCCTCTCCCTGGGGTCCCCCTGAGGTATCAAAGTACCTTACCGATTCAGGAGAGAGCCGGCCTGGAAGCCGGGAGGTCAGGGACAGGTCCAGGTGTCCTGGCTCCCAAATGCGAGCCAGCCTAGTCCCTCCTTACAGCGGGCCACTGGCAGCTCTCTTCTGGGTCCTCCCCTCCGACCCCCACCCTGGGGAAGACAATCACCAGGCAGGAGAGGGGCAGCGAGGCCCCGGCAGCCCAGTCTCCCACTCTCCCCCTGACGCCTTCGGGAAGGGCGGCAGGGAGGGCCGACTGTGGAGGGCAGCAAGGGGCGCCAACGGCAGATGGGTAAGGTGTGTGCTTCAACACACTGTGTGCCCGCGGGAGCCGTGGAGGTGCACACACCTGTCTGGGTGGATGTGCACATGAGGGCGTCTGTGTGCACGAGCGAGCACCTGGGACATCCTGGAGGGGGAAGGGAGACAGAAGGGCCCCTGAGAAGAAAGGGCCAGGCGGTAGAGCAGATGTCCATCCCACTGGCTCTGGCTGGGGAGACAGGGAGGGACTCTCTTCTACCCTAAAGTTCTCCTACCAGGGATCTAAGTCCGGGTAACCTGGCAAAGAACAGGCTCTCCCCTGGTGCTCTAGGCAGGCTTGCCTAGGCTCCCCCGGTGCTGAGCTGGCCTGAACCATTGATCCTTCGGTCAGGGGTGAGGAGTATGGGAAAGTCCCCTTCCCCAGCAGGCACCCAAAAGGTATCAGGGAAACTGGGTCGGGTGGGGGATGGGCATCCGTGCCGGCCCGCACAGAGGCAGGGCCCGGGATGTGCCCAGCGGGTCGCCCTCCTCACTCGGCCCTCACACTGGCTGGCCCAGACCCACGTCCACACCTACTACCCGCATGGCTCTGCCCACTCACCACGGGGCTCCTCAGTGTCCCCCTGCCTTCTCCTGCATGAGATGCCCCTATCCCAGCTCCCTGTGTCTCTGTCTCCCCCACACAGCCAAGGACAAGCTGGGACCTGGAACACTGCCACGGAAGCCGGCCTGGGCTTGCCCAGGACTTGGGGGAGGGGGAGTGTGGGAGGGCTTCTCCCAAGGGTCCCAGGGCTTCTCCACAGAGAAGCAAAGGGTCTAGGGAGGGCCTGAGACATGGAGGGTAAGCAGGACCCAGGAGTCCTTGTCCCAGCAGCTCATCCAGTTCCCTAAATCCCTGCTTTGGAATTTTATAGGGTGGCAGTCTTTAACTCTGGGGGCTGGCAGCAGCGTGGGCTGCTTCCCAGGTGCAGCCAGGAACAAGAACTTCTGGGAATCCCAGGTGTACCCACCCCTCCAAGGGGCTTCTGGCTCTGGGGACAGGGAGTTGCAGCTGGTTGCCCTGGAACTGGGGACCAGCTAGAGTGGGGGAGTTTGCCCCAGGCTGCCCTCGCCCTGAGGGCTAGCTGGAGAGAGACAGCAGTGAGAAGGAAGAGGGGTCTGGCGAGAAACAAGACTCCACCCAGATGCCGTCCCTGGACCCTTCTCAGCTGACAGCCCCCTTAGCACTCCACGGGTGCAGAGCACCTCACGGGCCTCACACCACTGGACCGGGAGAGGACTACTACCAGCTCCCCAGGGAGGAGGGAACCTGATGTGGGAAGGCTCAGTGACTCACCCGAGGTCACACAGCTAACAAGCAGGTTAGACCCATGGTACGCAGGTCTTCCTGGCGTCCAACTATTGCTACACTTTCTCTGGAGTTGAGGGTGGCTGGCACCTAAATCCCAACTCTGGTCTGCAATTCAGCAATTGGAGTGATGACAACTTGAGCGCTGTCTGGGCAGTTCCATGCCAGGAGCAGGGAAGGTTCTGGAGGGGAAGTCACTCCCAGGCGCCTCCAGGCCTCCCCCCTCCCAGAAGCCTGGACGAGCAGAGCCCACTCCGGAGCAGGCAGAGGAGAGTGTCCCCGGCCCCCAGGCTGGCCTGGGGAGGGGCAGGTGCAGGGGGATGACAGGTGCCTTGTGCCATCCGAGGTTGGTGGTGGCGCCTTCACCCCCCTGAGCTCTGACCACCCACCTCCGTGGACGTCCTGACATTTGTAAGCAGAAGGGCTGGAGAGGCAGAGTCTGGAGGCAAGGAGGGACTGACTGTTCTCTCCACCCAGACGCACCCAGAGGGATTTGAGAGATCCTCGGGGTCCTGCTCGGCCATGACCCACCCCACCCCACCTTCCCCGTGGAGACCTGGGGGCACCAGCAGACCACTGCCGGGGGAGCTTTGCCTCTTCCTCCTCCCCTCTCCTGTGCAGTCCTGGCTTCCTGTTCTTGATAACAATTCACAGCCTGGCCCAGAGCGGGCGGCCTTCCTTCCCATCCCCTCCTGCCCTCTTTTTGATCCCCAGGCCCTCACTCTCCGTAGTAGAAACCTTGGTGGGCCTGGGGGGCAGCTGAGGCAGAGGCCAGCCTCAGGCCACTTCCCACAGGTTTACTGGAATGCCCAGGTCCCTGCCACCCCATCCCTGCCACCCCCTCCCAGGGTTCAGAGCCGACTCCCACCCCAGCTCTCAGCCTCCTCTCAGGGAAACCACCCGCTCCCCAGTGCCCACTGCCAAGAGCAAGGGCCGGTATGAGGAGGCCTCCGGAGCCCCAAAGGGCCATGCTGTTCTTCCTCTCGACACCCCCCACCCGGCCAGTGGCAAGCCGGCCCTTCCCCACCACCCCCTCCTGGGTGCCCACCCCTGCGCCTATTGTACATCGTTTCTTTTTTGCTGTCATCATTTGACGGCTGAATCAGAGAAGTGGGAGGAAGAAATTTGAGGGAGAGGATGGGATTGTGCACACTGGGGGCAGGGAAGGGAAGGGTGTTTGCAAGGTTACAATGGAAAAGGAGACGTGCAGCGAGCAGGCATGAACCAGTGGGAAAGCCGGCCAGCAAGGGGCCTGCCAAGGGGCAGGGGCAGAGGTCAGTGGGGGCTTGGACCTGAGGGCCACTTACCAGGCCCCAGGCACCCCAGTGATGAAGAAGACATGGGCGTCCCCTGGTGTAAGAGCCAGAGACTGTCCACTCTCTGTAAGTCTTCTGAGCAGGTGGCAGGGTGCTGGGAGGAGGTCTAGGGTGCTGGGAGCCCGGGGAATTGCCCCTGGACTCCTCTACAAGCTACCTTTCTCCCAACTGGCTGGTGGACCCCAGAGCAGTGGCAGCGGAGAGCTGGGGTGTAGCTCAGGGCCTGGGGCTGACCCTTCTGCTCTGGCCTGGGCCTGTCCTCTCCACTGTGGAGCAAGGACTGCTGCTTCCTCTTCTCCCCCACCCCACCCCACTCCACTCAAGTCTGTGCCCACCTCTGCTTCAGGGAGATGCAGGCTGTGCCCTGAACTCCCAAGATGTGAAGGGCAAGGGCTTCCAGGGCTCTAAGGCAGAAGTGGAGAGGTGGAAATCCGTCTCTGGCTGAGGTCCGTTTGAACAGGAGCAAGCCAGGGCTCCATGTGGGACAGCATGGAGCTGAGGGCCAGCTGAGCTCTGCCCGGCAAGCAGACAGAGGTAGGCACGACACAGGTCCAGAGGGGGACACTGCAGGAAGGAAGGGGGTTGGGGAACGAGGGGAACTGGGGCAGCCAGGAACGGCCCAGCCCCTCGTCCATTCCCAGGAAGCAGGGCCTTGGGCCCACGGCAGAGGCGATGGCACACTGCCAGCCTGCCCCTAGAGGGGCACAGGCAGGAGGCACCCGACCCCTGGTGGCGGCTGCAGGCGCAGGAGGGCAGCAGGCTGCTGGGGTGCGTGGGTGGCAGTGAGGAGGGGCGGAGGGAGGAAGCTGGCTTCCTGAAGCCTCCTCACCCTCAAGACAGACCAACAGACAGACAGACAGCTGGTAAGAGGCAGCCAGGGGGACACGGCTGCTTCAGTAAGTACCTGATGGGGGAGGAGTCCTGTGGGCCTGGGGTGGTGTGAACCTTGGGGCGACAGGAGGGCATCTCTAGACGGGTGTGCACAAGGCTGCCTCAGGGGCCACAGTGCCCGGCTGGGGAGTGGGTGCTGACCTAGCCCGTGTCCCCAGGCCGGAGGGCAGGGGAGCCCCCAGGAGCTGCAGGGAGAGCAGCGGCTAGCAAGCCCCCGCCTGCTGCTGGAGAGCTCTCTGCCACGCACATCTGCACGGCCCGCTCCGTCCCCCTCGCCTCTGCCCTGCGGCCCGCACTCTCACACCACCTCCTCCCAGAAGCTGTGTCCCTGCTCTAGGAGACGTGGACTGTCCCCCAAGAGGACATGGCTCCACCACCTCCGTGTCCCCTCTCTTGCCCCCAGCTGTCGCCTCACCATGCGCTGTCGCTCAAAGGCTTGGTGAGGCCATTTCCTGTGACGGTTACAGAGGCGGGAGACGGGGGGATGGGCAGAGGAGGAAGGAAACACCCCCCATCCCACCTCTCTGGACAGAGACCCCAGAAGCCAGAATGAACGTGGGGGTGGTACCGAGAGCAGTTAGGAGAGGGTCCTGCCGGGGGCCAGGAGCTGGGCACCCCTGTGTCCTCACCGGGCTCCACCACGGCACGACACCTCGGGTTTCTCAGAAAAGGCCAACCGGCTGACTTAGAGGTGATTTCTGGGGGCTTGCCCCCTCCTGTGTACACAGCCCTGGTGGAGGTGTCCTCCCTTGCCTTCTCTCCCTTGGAGCCCCGTGCACTGCGGGGGCTGGCAGCCCCTTCTCCCTTCCCTGTCTCCTGGATTCCTTCCCGCCTTCACCCCCACCCTGCCCTTACTCTAACCCCCAACTGCCCACCACCCTGGGTCACCCTGGGAAGATCCTGGCCCTCCCTTGGTGAACATGCCACCACTCTTGGAGGAACAGACATCCCCAGCGACCACAGAGGGCCAGCTCAGGCTCGGGACCCTGCTGGCCGGTCGGGCAGGCCAGGGGTCGGCAGCTGAGGGGCCCTGTCTTTCAGGCAAGCCTCATGGCTGAGTGAGCCTCTCTTGGGCCCAGCCCTCCCACAGCATGGTCCAGGCCTGCGGGGGGCGCTCCAGAGCACAGCTGTTGGTCTCATCTTTGGAGAGAGCCATGACCCAGCCTCCGCCCAGCAAAGCACCAGCCAAGAAGCATGTGCGGCTGCAGGAGAGGTGAGATCTTTCCCGGGAGAGGGGGGCCGTCCCAGCTCTGAGCCCTGGCCCTTTCCCTCCAGCTGCCCCTCCGGCTCTGGCAGCTGAGTCCAGAGGGCCTTTAGTTGTTGAATCCAATCTGGAAAGGAAATCAAATGCGTTAATTTGCATGTCATTTGCATTTCTTTTACATGTCTGGGCACAATTTCATGTCAACTTGGGTCTGCTCCCCAGACCCCGGGTTGGATTGAACTGTCCCTGGAACAAGGCTGCCCTCAGTCTGGATGTGGGCCGAGCTTTGGGGGCCAGGTCAGGAATGGGCAGAGGTGGGCTCAAGGCCGCCCTGTTCTGGCTGGCAGAAGTCGGACAGGCAGCAGGGGCCTGAACCCTTGAATTCACTGGGCGTCTGGGTCAAGGGAAGACCCGGAGCAGCCTCCTCACATATGCCCTGTAGCAATGATCGTTTGTTAGAAAAGCAGACATTATTGGGCGCTCACTGGGAACTGCTCGTCTGTGCCTGCAGGCGGGGCTCCAATGTGGCTCTGATGCTGGACGTGCGGTGCCTGGGGGCCGTGGAGCCTATCTGCTCAGTGAACACCCCCAGAGAGGTCACTCTACACTTTTTGCGCACCGCTGGACACCCCCTCACCCGCTGGGCCCTGCAGCACGAGCCACCCAGTCCCAAGCAGCTGGAAGAGGAATTCTTGGTAAGAACCCGCAGTCCCCTCCGAGCCACTCCACACGCCTGAATTGGAGGCAGCCAGCAGGCAGCACTAGCTCGGACTGTGGGCATGGCTCCCCTTTGGCCATTAGGAAAGAGAACCCAGGGCTCAAAGGCAGAGACTGCCCCAGGAGCCCTCTTCTGTCTCCACCCCATCCGTACCTGTATACTGATGCCAGGAAGGGTCAGGGCCCAGCTCCACCTGAAAAGGGTGGAAGGGGAAGGAAGAGGCTGGGTAGGGGTACTGACCATTCACGTATTTCTCCCCATGCCAGAAGATCCCCTCAAACTTTGTCAGCCCTGAAGACCTGGATATTCCTGGCCATGCTTCCAAGGACCGATACAAGACCATCTTGCCAAGTAAGGCCTCTGGCAGGCATGAAGGGCGATGACGCTGTCCTTAGGGTGAGAGGTTCAGAAGGCCAGACTTCAGCCAGGGCAGAGCTTCCTCACCCGGAGCACCTGCCCGCGGGGAAACCCCAGCACCACGCCACGGTGGGCGGTGGGGAAAGGAGCAGCCATAACCGGGACCACAGTAAGAACACAGCAGCTTGTATCTGCAGATGTTTACTGGGGGCCAGGGGGTGCCCTAGTCCTTAATAGTAACTCACTCTGCAATCCCATGAAGTTGATTCTATGGTATTATGATCCCCATTTCACAAGCGAGGAAACTGAGTCACAGAGAAGTTGTGTAACTTGCCCAAGGTCACACAGCTAGTTGTACCAAACCTTCCTCCTCACCGTCCCAAGTGGGAAACACCCAGCAAAGGGTTGCAGTGGAAGAGGACCATCGGGAGGACTCCCAGAGGGCTTTGAGGACTCAGGTGCGGGTGGTGGCAAGGCTGGAGATGGAGGTCACAGAGCCGCAAGGGGCTCAGCACCAGGGCATCCGCACCTCCTATTTTTTCAGAGGCAGGAGTGAGGCCCTTTGACCACGAGGCCCTTGAAGACTCTCCCTCCTTCCCTCCTTCCCCCTCAGAGCAGCCTTTCTGGCCAACCTCCAGTGGCTCTGGGTCTTAAGACCTTGGCTCCGCAAATTCTGACTCTGCCTGTACAGGCAGGTCGAGGGGCTGTTAGCACTCCTCGAAGTGAGGGGGAGGGAGCAGCCCTTGCTCTTGGCCCAGCCCTGAAGCTACTAGAGAGGGCAGAGGGCAGAGGGCCCTCTACCTGAGACCCCCCAGCACCCGGGTACCCTCTGTCCCTAACCAGGCCAGCACAGGGAAGGCAAGCATCCTCTCTCCTCTCTGCACAAGCTAGCTTCTTCATCCCTGCCTGGGTGGGTTTGGAGAAAGCCTCCCTCTTAAAGAAAGCGGTGGCCCTTCCAGTGGGACAGAGGCCTGAGATCCAGGCCCACCTCACCACGGAGACATTAGCAAGTCACCCATCTGAATCCCACATTCACCATCAGAGAAAATACTTCCTCCATTTTTCCATTCTCTTTTTCCATTCCTACTGGCACAACCCTACTCTACACCCTTAATGATCTCAAGCGTGGAGTATTACAGGGACTCCCGTTAGGTCCCTGCTGCTCCCTTCCCTTGCTCTACCCAGCACCACTCAGTTAACCTTTGCAAATTATTGCTTTGTCATGTCTCTCTACCACACAAAAACATTCGGTGGCTCCCTATTGTCTGCACAGAAAATAATCCCACGGTGTCTGGCCACCTGCTAGACACAAGATACTATGATAAGCACAGGAACTCTCTTCTTCCTGACCCTGCTGGGGGGTGTGTATTAGTCACCTTTTGACCTCTGACCTCCACTGGTTTTGACTTCCTAGATCCCCAGAGCCGTGTCTGTCTAGGCCGGGCACAGAGCCAAGAGGACGGAGACTACATCAATGCCAACTACATTCGTGTGAGTGGCCGGCCGCCGCAGCAGCGCAGGGCAGGATGGTGGGGCTGTGTGTGAAGGTATGCCCGGAGAGCACCTTCCAGCTGTGTCTGCGGCTCTGGTGCCCGGGTTTCCCGGCTCCAACTTCCTGTTGCCATGGCCCTGCCGAGCTGGGACACATCCTGAACAGGCCCCAAGACACCAGCTGAGAACAAGCAGATGTTAAACAAGCTGAAAGAGACTGCCAAGTCTCCTGAACACCCCTCTCCCCATTACTTTATCTCTGCCAACCCTCTAAACACAGAGGAGTTTGCACTGTTGGCCCCATCCTAGCTTCCTGAGGGCTAAGGGCTCGGGCCAGCACAAATGGCAGCTCTCAGGTGTCTCTCTTTTCTCTGTCTCGCCTTGACTGCCCCCCAAGCAGCCCCTCCTCGTGGAGGTGGTCTGATACCTAGCTAGAGGAACCTGGGATGCAAGGTGGGCCTCTCTCTACTGGCTGCCCACCTCTACTGGCCTCAAGTGGATGTAAAGGCAATGCTCTCTAGTGGCTCTAAGTGGGAAGGACCGCGGTCCCGGTACAGAGAAGTGAAAAGCAGTTGGCAGGGGAAGCCACAGGGGAAATGTGATCCCCCAGCAGCCGGCAGAGAATGGGGTGGTGGCAGGGGGACAGTGCTCTGGATTCACCATCTTGAGCAGGAAGCTGAGGGGAGAAAAACAGGCTGGCAAGAGTGTGCTGCATCTTGCTTCTAAGTGTATAAAAGTAATATGTAAGAGTGAAATACTGAACACTGTTTTCCTATTTTCTGCTAGTAGAAAGCAGTGGGGGAGGAAGGGAACACTTACAGAGGACCTGAAGCTAGGCTCGCAGTAGACTTTGTTGAATTTCATCTGCACTACATTCCTGCAAGACAGGTGTTATGCCCACTTCAAGATGAGAAAGCTGAGGCTTACAGAGGCTAGGTAACTTGTTTATGGTAACACAGCTAATACGTGGCACAACAGGGATTTGAACCCACATTTCTCTCACTCCCAAACGCATGTCCTCTCCACCATACGGCTTCTGGCGTGCTCATTTCTGCATGTGTGTCTATGGCTACACGTTCACTGGCTCCAGCCTGATTCCAGGACCTGCAGAGTCTGGGATCTCCCCAGACCTCTACTCTCACTGCTTCCCTACCCCTTCTCGTGTGCCTCCACCTCCCCAGGGCTACGATGGGCAGGAGAAGGTCTACATTGCAACGCAGGGCCCCATGCCCAACACTGTGTCAGACTTCTGGGAGATGGTGTGGCAAGAGGAAGTGTCACTCATCGTCATGCTCACTCGACTCCGAGAGGGCAAGGAGGTAGGAGGTGAAGCCACCATCCTTGGTGAGCCCAGAAAGGGCCATACCCAACCCTACCAGACATACATGCCCCATTCAGGGCAGCTTCGGACCACAGCTCCCTTGGGAACTGAGAACACCCATAGCCAGGCCCAGCTTGCCCATCTTAGAAAAATCCCTGCCATATACACCATGGAGGCTATCCATAACTAGAATGTGGGATGGGGTGTGCACCTCATCTGCAGGTACCGAGGTCAGGAGAGCCCTGTCCCAGGGGCTGACCCAGGCAGTGCTCGGCCCCTCCAGTGGGGGTGGGAGGTGGGAGGGGGACCCCACTCCCCTTTCTGCGGCCCTGACCCCTGCTCCGGCTGACAGACCCTTCTCCCTCTGACTCCCAGCTCCTTCCCTCCTAGAAATGTGTCCACTACTGGCCCACAGAAGAAGAAACCTATGGGCCCTTCCGGATCTGCATCCAAGATGTTAAAGAGTGTCCAGAATACATTGTGCGGCAGCTGGCCATCCAGGTACCACCCTCTGGAACCAAGCCTGATGCACAAGGAGGCCAGGCCACCCCCAGCATCTCTAGAGCTCAGGCCAGACCTTCACGACGAGCCAAGGATTTACCCGATCAAACCTTCTTGACCCCACATCTAAAAGAAGTGCTTGAGGCACAGAAGAAAAACATGGGTACAGCCCTCAGAGGCTCCCCTGGGGCAGAGCCAACGACCAAGCGGAGCCCCTGGTCTGTGCTGAATGGCCCAGGATAGGGGTGGGGGTGGGTCCGGGAGCTGAAGGAGCTACAGGCATCCAGAGACGTATGGCAGTGTTTAAGATGTGAAAGTGCTAAGATCGCCTCCTGTTACTGTATAGCGTTTCTCTACCCCCCTTACCCTCCAGGCCTCCTGCGAAGTCAATCTAAGCAGCACCGTCCCCTTTCTCTAAGCGAAGAAAATGAGGTTTAGGGACTTGCCCAAGGTCACGTGCTAGTTAGGGGCAGAGTCAGGACTTGAACCTGGGTCTTTCCACCTTTCCATAACAGTGCTTGCTCCAGCATTTCCAAGGAGGAAGTGGTGGGGTATGACGAGCAGAAAAAGGGCTGACCTTGCCTGGCCAGGGCCCGTGACTGCCCCACAGGAAAATTCCTCTGGCACCAGAGGAAAAGTCTGGCAGCGCCCCCACCCTCACCCTGGTTTTCACTCCTTGTCCTCATGCCAGTGCCAGGGGGAGTGCCGGTCAGTGAAGCACGTCCTCTTCTCAGCCTGGCCTGACCACCAGACCCCAGAATCGGCTGGGCCCCTGCTGCGCCTAGTGGCTGAGGTGGAGCAGAGCCCAGGGACAGCTGCTCACATTCGGCCCGTGGTGGTCCACTGCAGGTACGCAGCCCCCCGCCCCGCAGCAATGGCAGCGCCAGAGCCAGGCGCCCCTCCCCTTTCCACTGGGTCTCTCCTGGGAAGGGGTCTGAGAAGAGCAAGGCCGGGCAAGTCCAGGTACTGCTTGGACGGGAATCTCTAGGTCTCACAGCAACTGCTCTCTCTTCTTATTCCCTCCATGCAGAACCTGGGCTGGACATCCAGGCAGGACCCAGAGAGGGAATGGATAGCAGGAGGCGCCCAGTCTGCTGGGGCGGGAGATCAGCCCGGTCCCTGCTGTTGGGGAGTTTATTTACTCATTCAACAATGTTTATTGAAGACCTGTTATCAGCAGGCATAGTATTAGACGCTGAGGAGACAGCCATGAGCAAGACAGTTTGGTTTCCACCCTGACAGGCTTATAGTCTGGTGGGAAAGACAGCAGATAAAACAATTAATCATCACACAGTGTGATGAGAGCAGATAAAACAATTAATCATCACACAGGGTGATGCGAGCCCTGATGGCATATGTGGGGAGCACAGAACCAAGTCACCCAAACCAGAATTTGGCCAGAGAAGGTTTTCCAGGAGAAGGGATGTCTGAACTGAGCTAAGACCTGAAAAGTGACCCTAGTCAAGCAAAGAGGGGAAAGGGGTAGGGTTCCAGGCAGGTGGAACAGCATGTGCAAAGGCCCAGAGATGAAATTCTAAAACTGGCTCATTGTTGGCAGTAGAGTTAGACAGCAGGGGCCTAGAGGTCATGGGGGAAAAGGGACAGTGGTGAGAGATGAGTCTGAAAAGCCAGATGACAAGGGCCCCACAGGACTGGCTGAGAAACTTGGATTTGCCATTTAAAAAGAATACTTTGGCTGCCGAGTAAGAAGTGGATTGCCGCGGAATAGGGTGTGATGCAGGGGACAAGGTTAAACGAGGCAACAATTTGAAAGTGTATGCCCTACATAGAACATAGAGGCAGCAAGTGGACAGAGGGGGCTCATGAACCCCCTCCCCACAGGTGGCACCTGGACATAAGCTAGGAGGTCACTAGTGGCTTCTATCAGCTGTTCACAGAAGAAGACTTCCTAAAGAAGGGATGCCTGAGAAGACTTAAAGCGGCAAGAAAGAGCAGAGTGGGGAGAGGAGACTCTGGGCAGGACCCGAGATGGGCTAAGGGGGCTGAGTGTTGGCGGCCAGGAAGACGGTCTGTGTTGGGAGGAAGTCACAGTTGGACAGGGAGGGCTCAAGGAGTCAGCAAGCACATGTGGGCACTGCCAGCTGGAAACCACTGTCCACTGTTCAGAAGAGAGCTCATCAAAATGCCCACAGGGATCTGAGGGCAACCTGGAATAGGCTTCAAGTGAGGCTAGTAAGATCTGTCAACTCCTTCTGGGCCAGCTGTAGCCTGGGACCATATTGCTACCTTCCCCCATCCCCATGTCCCCAGCCCGAAACAGCCCAGTCCCTATTGCTGCTGCACAGTTTGGGGCCTGGTCCCCATGTTCCCCAGTACCTGGTCCTCATGTCCCCACTTGCCCAGCCCCCATGGCCCCTGGCCTCCTGTGACCGCCCCCCTCCTCCCCGGCTTTTATCTAGCGCAGGGATTGGCCGGACAGGCTGCTTCATCGCCACCCGAATTGGTTGCCAACAGCTGAAGGCCCGAGGGGAAGTGGACATTCTGGGCATTGTGTGCCAACTGCGGCTGGACAGGTGGGTCCACGGATATAAACAGGACCAGCCACATTAAGGCATGGTCTCAGTGGCCCCCGGACGCCAGACCACTTCTAGGCACATCCCCATTGAGCACTTCCTGGGAGAAAGGAACTGGCCCCTTTGCCTAAGGAGCTGTCTCTTTTGCAATTAACACCCAGAAAGAATCTATATCTAGAATGTTACCATAGGGGCCTAGAATGACGTATGCCACTCTATGGATTTTCCTGAGCCTTCCATCGTTTGCTTTTGTCTTTGTTTTTCCAAATCCCCTACTCAGAGGAAAGGTGGGGGAATAGGGTTGGTTAGTTCTAGATACTAGGCCGCCACGGTAATGTGCAAAGCTCACTGGATCTGGAGACAAGGGCCAGGATGCAAATTCTGGCTTGCATCTCGCTGAGCTGTCACTGTACTTCTCTGGCCCCTTTCCTTACCTGCCCCTTCACAAGAGAGCTGTTGTAAGGAATGAGTCAACTTTGAGGACCTGTTTTTGAAACATGAGAACTTACTATACAAATATATGGAATTATTAATTTTACTTTTAAGATTATTGAGAAGAGGAAACCTTGGGGCTCAGGAATGTTCCTGGCCTGGCGTGAGGAATCAGGGCCCTGGTTCTGCCCCAGGAGCTGATGGGTCTGAGAAGACCAAGTGCCAGTGTGGGGCACCTCCTCCTCGGCACAACTCACTGCAGGGCTCCACCCTGAGGAAGGGGCAGAGGGGCTTCCCGCGTGGGGAGGGGCAGCAAGAAGTAGGAAGCGGACAGGAAGAACATGCGGGATGGAGCTGCGGGTTCTTCGGGGGAATCAGGATCTCCCTACAGGACTATGAAGACGTCGGACCTCACCCTCCTTCACTTGTGGCTTGTGTGCTTCTCCTCACAGGGGGGGGATGATCCAGACCACTGAGCAATACCAGTTCCTGCACCACACCTTAGCCCTGTATGCAGCCCAGCTGCCGGAGGAGTCCAGCCCCTGCCCCCTGGCACCTTCCACGAGCCCAGGTGCCAAATTCCCCCAGGCCTGGGAAGGTGGGTCTGGGGAAAGTGGGCCTTGTGACTGGGGCAATTCCCAGGGTGGGCATGGGGAAGGGGTGCCCCCTCAGTGAGCACGTGGCCCCAGGAAGCTGCATCAGCAAGGATCAGGGCCAGACTCCAGGTCTGCACCATGGGCCGCTCTTCTGCTTCCTCTAGGAGCCCCATGCGGACACCAGGGGGAACCTCCCTTGTCTCTCTGAACTTAAAGATAGGAGCTGGCATTTACAACAGACCTGAGAAGCCCAGGTGTCTCAGTCTCTAAAATGCTCTGCAAGCTGCATTCTCCTCGTCTATGACATGGACAATACGTGTTTTGCTGCCATAAAAGGAAAGCAATCAGAGAAGATCCTAGAAGCTGCTCCAGATATATCCCCTTCCTGGGACGGCAAAGGGACCCCAAGGCCATCCTCCGCCCAGGGCCCTGCCCAAGGACAGGCCAGATGCCAGAGCCAGGAAAAGTCTGGGCCTGGCCTTGGTCAAGTTCTCAGCATCCTAGCAGGGATTCTCTGCTTCCTTGCCCCACATTTGTGAGGGCTGAAACACCCCACAGAGAGATCCCTAAGAGAGAACAAGGACCTGGACTACCCGTGTCCACATGTGTCCTGGGAGCAGGCTGCAGAGGTGACCAGGCCCAGCAGTTGAAATCTCTGGAAGATGGAAAAGAGGGGGGACCCCTCAGAGGCCCAGAGAGCTGTCTCTGCCTCCATAATTGCCAGGCAGTCACTCCAGCTACTCCCTAGGGAGGCCTCGCAGCCTCTGTGTTCCTTCCAAGATCCCCGAAGATACCCTGGATACCAGAAAGCACAAAAGAAAGAGGAAAGAAGAGATAAAAAGATCGGCCTGATTTCAGATTAACCAGCCCCCCCCGCCGCACCCTCCTCCTCTGCCACAGCAGAGTGCAGACGGGGGCTCAGACTGGAGCGGGACCCCTCACAGTCTACCCCGGAGACCTCACTCTCCTCATCACCTCAGCAGAAATGCAATTTCCTGGGCACCCCGGATCTATCTCAGGGCTGACCTACTTACCCCAGGAAGGCATCCGAATCTTTCACCCTTCGATCCAAGATGGGCCGCCTGTGGGGATGAAGGGAGGTATTATTTCTCTAGGCACTCGACCCCTGGGGTCTGCCTTTCACTGATGCTGTTCTCTGCGGAGCCCCCCAAGGAGCTGGATCCTGGAGAGCAGCTGGACCTCCTCACCCATGACATCTCTTCTGAAGAACCTGTGATGTTGAAACTGAGGTGGATTTTCTTACTGCCTCTGCTTGGCCATCCTGACGGCTGCTCCTCCTCCCAGCCCTGGGATGGGGCTCTCCTGCACCCCCACTTTCCTGATGGTCTGTGCACAGGAAGCTGGGAGGAGAGCTCTCAAGGGCCTAGTGCTGCCCTGAGCACAGAGCCAGCCAGGAGGGGAGCCCCTGGGTAGGCCCACAGGCCCCCCCTCCCTGGTGCGCTGCCCCAGCCCCATTCCAACTCCATGCCTTTCCAGGGCCCAGCTCTGGAAAAGTAACCCAGCAGGAAAATAAAGACTTCTTGGATGACTGTTCATTCCTTCTTCCTATCTTCTCAGGCTTCTGGAGCCTCCTTATAGCAATACAGCAAGTGAGAATCCATAGACCAGAAACGGGCTGCAGATCCCAGAATATGCACTTTCCTAGCACTTCTGGGGCACATAAAGTGTACCAGAATCAATTCAGGCAATGGGGCAGAGGTGTACCCAAGAGCTAGAGAGGGACTTAGAATGGGCAGGGCCTAGAAAGATGACACTTAACCCAAAATATTGTGCTGGACCAAAACTGTGACTTCTCCACTTGGGCACCTGTTTTGATCATAGGGATCATCCTGGTTTGCCAGATATGGTTGATACTGACAGTTTATGCACCTTTGACCAAACAGTAGACTACATAGGAAAACCCAGTACAAAGACACCCAGCATAGGCTGGGGACTGCTCCAAACCTGCGACTAGATCAGGGTACAGCCAACCCCAGGGTTCAGCAGGCTCTGTAAGAGGTTAGGTCCTCGGGGGCAGGGGCATTTTGATGGCCCTACACCTGCAGTCGTCTGTTCTCTTGAAAACTGTGGCTCTCAGCAAAGTAGCCAAGTTTTTCATTTGCCACAGATCTTCCTCACTGGAACCCTCTTGGCAGTATCCGAGTATCATGGTGAGACTAGGGAAAATCGGCGTCAGTCTCCATCATCTACTCCCCCCCGGGCCAGAGGCTTCCTGAAAGAGTGGCCCTGGTAACTGTGCTCAGCAAGATGGAGTTAAAACACCCAGGACGGAGTTCCTCTCTGCTGGGTACATTTTGAGAGGATGGAACTCAGTATCCAGAGATGCTCAAAGGCAAGGATTCAGGGAACAAAAAGCCTCCTTTTTCCTCCCTTTCGGAGAGATCTTATATTGGTGTCCTAAAAAGTGCGGAACCCCTTTCTTCACCCTGGAAATGTTCCTGCTTATGGGGGACCACCTCGGTCCCACCACCCTTTAAAAAGGAAGGGGTACCAGACGGGCGCGGCAGCCAGGGTAGGAGAGACGTGCAATTCTACCTCTTTCCTCAAGTGTCCCTCGAGGCCAGCAGTGGGTCAGGCCCGACGGCTGGGACCCGCGGGAAGCCCCGCCCGCCCGCGCCCCCCGGGCCCCCGGCTCCGCGAGGAGGAGCGCGCGCTCGGGTGCGAGCAGGAACCGGCCCGGCCGTGCGGGAGGGCGGCGGCGGCGGCTGCGGAGGAGGAGGAGGAGGAGGAGGAGGAGGGCGCTGAAGCCACACCCATCGGCGAGCGGATCCCGGGGCAGAGAGTCGTCGGCCGTCGCGCTCCAGCCTCCGCCCGCACCGAGCCGCGGGAGCCGGGCCGCACCGGGGAGGGGCCGCTCCGGGCCGCAGCGCGAGGGCAGCGAGGGGCGGCGGGGAGCCGGCACCGGGAGGGGCCGGCGGCAGCGACCATGATCGCTTTGTTCAACAAGCTGCTGGACTGGTTCAAGGCCCTGTTCTGGAAGGAGGAGATGGAGCTCACGCTGGTCGGGCTGCAGTACTCGGGCAAGACCACCTTCGTCAACGTGATCGCGGTACGAGGGCGCGGGCGCCGGCCGGGGGTCGGGCCTGTCTCCGTCCGCGCCGCGCCCCGGGGAGCCGGGGTCGCCGCCTGGCAGCGCCGGGCACGGCCCGGTGCCCGGCGCGGGAGGAGCGGGCCCGGGCGCTTGGGGCCTAGCACGGCCCGTAGGGGAACCGGGGGAGCGCGCCTGGGCCGGGATGGCACGGCTGGGGGTGGGGAGGGGGGACGAGGAGACGAGGCTGGCGCCCCGGGACCCGCGGTACCGGGGGGTCACGCAGTTAGGAGGGATCCGTTGCCCGCTGAGACGGGCCTCCTGCGACCCGGCGCACGGGGACATGACGGGGCGAAAGTGCCCGGGCCTCAAGGCCCCGCGGGCGGAGGGTCGCGGGAAGGGGCGGCCGGAGCGGCGTGGGGAGGGGGCCTGGGCAAGCGCGGCCCCACTGGGAGGGCTTCACCCCTCCTTGCCGGAAGAGGAAGCGCTTTGGGGGGGAGGGGAGGCATCCCCGGGGTAGTGGAGTCCGCCGAGGCCCTGGCTCTCCAGGAACCGGCCGTCTAGCCGGGGTCCAAGGCGGATGGCATCCTAAAGGGAGTCTGGGCGTTTCCACCTGGCTCAGAAGTTGCAGGAGGAGGTGCTCGGACCAGGGGATGAGTTGGAAGGGGGCACTGCCCACTCTGGGGACACGGAGAGAGTGGCTCCGAGGGCTTGGGGTAGTCAAGACGGAGGGGGACCATTGCAAGTCTTTCAGTGTGCCAGGGGGCATGGTGGGGAAGGAGTTAAAAATCCTCAAAAAAAGGGGAAGATGAGCTTATGGGTGTGTGAACTGAGGCTGCAGTAATGGCTGCGGCCTGCATTCAGAGCCTGGCTGGACTTGGCTTGTGGGGCTGAGGGAGGCCTGGAGCAGGGGCTGGGGTTGTCCAGGGACCTGTCTGCAGTCCCAAAACTGGGGTTTCTGAGAATTGTGGATTGGCCTGGTAACTAGCTGAAAATGCTGGTGAGATAAGTCACAAAAGAAGTGTGGCCAGCCAGCCAGCCAGACTAGGTACCTTACCCTGCCTGTGTTGTTGCCCATCTTGGTGCAAGAGGGGCTCCCTGACAGGTCTCAGCATCCCAGAAGGGAGCATTGCGTGGGGCAGGAGCGGGGAGGGAATGCTGGAGGGTCAGGTACCCCATGATCACATGTTTGGGCACTGGCTTCCTTTCCCAAACATGTTTTGCAAATGACCTGTGCCCTTTCTCCACGCGGCCACTCCTGGCTCCACATCAAACAGGGCAGGATCCTCAGGCCGTTGCTTTTCTCGCATGATGGTTTCTGGGCCAACACGCACCCCTAGGCTCCTGTCTGCCCAGACTCTGGCCCTAGAGTCAGAGAGGCCCTGGTTAGAAGTGGCACTGACTTGGCCTTTGGGCTCCTTGAGCAGGCATGCCACACCTAGATTCTGATCCCGCAGGCCTGGGTCGCTTGGCTGCTATGCGTTTAGATCTGGGAGGCGCTTCTGGGGTCAGGCCAAGAGGCAAGACAAGTTGCCGCTGCTCTAATGGCTCAGCCTGGGTGTCACCTCTGGTCCCCGGGGACGCTCTCATGGAGCATTTGCTGAAGCCATGCTCCTGGATGGGGATGTACAGATATACAAGTGGGTTCTGTTTCCTAGTCAGGAGGGTCTCCTTTAGACCAGCATCATATCCAGAGAGTGGGACACTATGGCAGGTCAGGAACAGAGTCCAAGAGTCAGATTCCACTGCCAGGGTCAAGAGTGTCTATGATGTGCTGGGAAGTTCCCCCTTCCAGCCCATGCATTTCCCTTTTTGATATTAAATCGGCCACTTTAACTTGGACATCCTAAAAGTACAAGCGAAATTTCCCTGTAAAGAGGCTTCCTATAAGGAAAACCACCCCTCATACAGGGCTGCAGTGGGAATTCCAGCGTTAGGGTGACCCCAGGGTTCTCAGATCTTGCAGGGCTACCACACTGGCATTTCCGCCACCCTGTGTATAATCACAGGGGAGTGTCTTTCAGGAAGAAATGAAGAGTCAGGACCCCTGGGCGCTGTTCCCATGCCCACCACTGACTTTCCGAATCACCCTTGCCTGTTGGTTTGGCCTTGTTTATCTCAGCTGTTTTCCCTTTTTTTTTTTCTACTCACTACATGTGGTCTGACTGTAAATAGGAATTGAGTCTATGTGTCTAGCTGCTCAGCAGGCTAATGTGAGCTGGAAAAAAATTAGATAAAGAGTTAACAATACTTCCAAGAATCTGAAACTCATCTTTTGCTTTCTGAAAAAGTTGTAATGCTGGGAAGTGGATGTTTTGCCTGAAGGAAACAAGAGGGCATTTTCACATGTAAAAGACATAAAAGGGTAAAAGACCGTCCTATGGAAGAACTAATCTTGAAGTACCCAACAGGGAGCAGGGGGGTGGAAGTTTTAGGAAGACAGATTTTTGACTTATAAAGAACTTTCAGAGTTGGTGCTCACCCAAGAGGGGATGAGCAGAGGGGATTCAGGTCTGAGACAAGAGTTTGGACTAGATGACTTCGGGGTTACCTCCCAGGAAGCCTTAGCAAGGAAATAAAGTCATAAGCTGGTTCTAGCTTAGCGCCGACATTCTGCCAGTTTAGGTTCTTCTCATATATGGGAGCTGGTGGGTCTTGTTGCCAGAGAGCAATGGTGGTTCCTCATGCTGTATCAAAACCATTTCCAGGTACTCGGTGAGCCTTATTTGCCCATCTCTAGAAAACCAAACCCCTTTTCCCCCATTTAACAGAAGGAAGGAAGCCTTGAGGCCCAGAAAGTTTCAAGTGTCTTGTCCAAGCTCCTCCAAGAGGAACGATAAGCAAGAAGTGGGCTTCCTTCCTCAGACTTGATGCTCGTAATCAGCCCGGATGGGGATGGATTGGACAGGTGCCCTGCACCCTGCCCTGGCACCCTGCAGGGGTTTGGGTGCTCATACCGTGTGGGTCTCCCTGCCTGGAAGAGAAGCAGGCACCCTTCAGAGCACTCCCTTTTCCTCAGTGATTCCTAACTTTTAGGGGCTCTTGGACTCTTTCCCCAGAGAAGCAAGCATACAAACAGAAATTTGCATATACAAGGGGTGTAAGGACTCTGTAAAACCCATTTGTGGCCCCCAGGTTAGGAGCCCTTGTTCCACTGGTCATGAGCATCTGCTATGGGTAGTCAGTTCTCACATCCAAGGCATTTGGTGAATGAGATTGGTGATTCCTGCAGGTAAAAGGGAGTCACTCATTCAGATGGGACCTCTGGGGTCTTTATTCAGACTTATAGGCTCTGAATAAGAAACTGTCATCTCCTACACCTTGGCTAATGGCCAGAGCCCCTGACCTCTTTATGTGACCCCTGTGTGAGGCAAATTAATCCTACCACCTGGTAGAAGAAAATTTCACAATGAAGGAACAAGGCTGTCACCCTCAAGTTCAAGGTTAAGTGAGCCCTACCTCCTTTGGCCTGCATCTGGAGGGTAAGCAGAATGCCCTGCATATGAACATGGAGATGACCTTGGAGGTGAGTTTGCTCTGGCCTTATTTCTGTGGCTAGTTGAGAACAACCTAGAGATCTTAGAGGCAGTTTAGAGGGGAGAAATGAAAATTACTGGAATTTGAATATAGATTATGGAATATAGAATTATAGTCAAGTCCAAATTACTCAGCTCACACTTAATCAACACTAATATACACATGGTTCCTCTCCCCAGGAAGCTCTCAGTCTCACAGGGAGACACTCAAGTCAGCAGCTAATAATTCAGTGTGTAGAGTATCCATCCTAACAAATGGAATATGTACAGATAAACCAGAACCATGGGTGCCCCAGAAGTTGCTTGGTGTACACTGAAGTTTGGGGCTGGCCAATTTACTAGCCTCAAAACTTTTGACTTGGGTATTTACTGCTAGTTTGAAAATATGTCTGTTTTCTTTGAGATCCCCCTTGACTGTTTACCATGACTTGTTTGGGGATCTTACACTGGGAGGTAATTGCTCTTCTGCTCCACGGGAGGCAAAACCCAGTAAAGGGCCTTCTGTTCCAACAGAGAGATGTGGGTTAGACCTTGGGAAAATTTTTCTCTCAGTCTAGGTTGAGAGACTGAGATTGCCTGACGAAGATGAGCCTCTCATTCATAGGAGAGCCCCCAGGTGTGGGGTGGACACCTGGGTTGGTTACAGCCTGTCCTTCCTGAAAGCAAAGGACACTCAGGAGATGGCCCCAAGACCCCCCAAGTGGGATGCCTCAGAAGTTCTGGCCTGGCCTCTTGTTTTTGCAGCCTTTTGGGTTGTGTCTCTCGGGGATGTGCATCTGCGTCCTGGCGATATTTGCCCCTTTTCCAATTCTGACTCTTCCTTCTAGTCCGGACAGTTCAATGAGGACATGATCCCCACCGTGGGTTTCAACATGCGCAAAATCACCAAAGGCAATGTGACCATCAAGGTGAGTGGCAGGGAGTTGAAACCCCGGGCACAGAGGCCCCCCGGAGGGGCAGTCAGGGGTGTGGAGGGAGCAGGGCAGTGTCAGCAGAGGGATTCCTGGGCAGGGCAGGGGACTGGGGGAGGAGGGCAGGGAGGGGAGGGCTTGGCAGCCGGGATGGGTCCAGCTGCCTGCCTGCTGCTGAGACATCTTACCCTGTTCTTGCTCAGCTCTGGGACATCGGGGGGCAGCCCCGATTCCGCAGCATGTGGGAGCGCTACTGCCGAGGAGTGAGCGCCATCGTGTAAGTGTCAGGCGGGGCGGGCGGGGCCGTGGGACTCCTCAGCCTCACCTGGCTCCCCCAGACCTGCTCCCTGCGGGAACCCTGGGCACAGAATCGGGTTAGTCTCGTCCTTGGTTCAGGACACGCTGAGCCTGCTCTTACTCTGTGTGCCGCTGGTGGCTTCCCTGAAGGTGCTCTGGGCTCCCCCACCCATCTGAGGACCAGAGCGTCCAGCAGCCAGACGTGCCTCCCCCGCCCCAGAGTCACCACTCTCCTGAATTTGATGTGATGGAAATGGTTCAGTCCCTCGGTTTTTAAAAACAGTTTAGCATCCATATGCCCAAACGAAAGATTGTTGCATTTTCACTCTTTGTAACCCATTCTTAAAAGGTATCTTGAGGCAGGAAAGTTCTGCGGAGGCTTCCTTTGTTTTTTTCACGCAACCTTATCTAGGCTTCCCACGAAAACATTTTAGAGGGTTGCTTTGGGAGGGACGTAGGTCCAGTCCAAGGGTGCCTGAACACCCATTGCCACGGTTTGCCACGCAAATGACAGCTTCTCCAGGGGGGCCTTTGGAGGACAGGATCGTGACGGGCCCTGGAGGCCCTGCAGCTTTTTACTCCGGCGATTCAGAAAACAGTCCCTGAGGCACCTGCCTGGAGCGCGTGGATCCAGAGGTGGCTAAGCTGCAGCAAGGTGTTTTCTGCGCCAGGCAGCAGCCCCTTCTCTTCCTGGCTCTCAGCCTGGAGTGTCAGCATGCTTGTGCCCTCCCTGCCTCCCCCAGGTACATGGTGGACGCCGCTGACCAGGAGAAGATCGAGGCCTCCAAGAATGAGCTCCACAACCTGCTGGACAAGCCCCAGCTGCAGGGCATCCCGGTCAGCGGCACTGATGGGGTGGGAGGGAAAGGGAGCTCACCGGGGGTGAGGTGGGGTGGCCCGGGCCGGGCAGGGGCAAGCCCCACAGGTGGGGAGAGGAAATGGGTGGCCCGCAGAAGCCAGCCTGCCACCTAGACAGCCTGGCCACAGCTGCCCTAGCTTTAGTCCTTGTCCTCTCTTCTCTCTAGGTCTTAGTTCTGGGCAACAAGCGAGACCTCCCAGGGGCATTGGATGAGAAGGAGCTGATAGAGAAAATGTGAGTTTGCCAGCTCTTTTCTGTCCTCCCTGCTCCCCACGTCCCCTGTGCAGAGATGGCGGCTGCTGTCAGTGGTGGCCACAAGGTGGCAGCAGAGCCCACCTTTCCATGGAAGTTCCCTGTGCAAGAAAGGGGCCCCGCCACCCCAGCCCCAGGCCTCCTGGGCAGTCCTAAGCCTCAGCAGATTCTACTCTGGTCTCCCCCAGGAATCTGTCTGCCATCCAGGACCGAGAGATCTGCTGCTACTCCATCTCCTGCAAGGAAAAGGACAACATTGGTGTGTGGGTTTGGAGGAGGTGCTGGTATTCTAGGAAGTGGGGGGGGTGGGCAGGGGGTGGAGGGGAGAGACGCTCTGGGTGTTGCAGTACAGTGGCTCTCAAAGGCTCGCACTCCAGGTCTTTCCTTGAAGCTGAAAGCTCTGTGGTTCTCCTGGGGTCAGACAGGCAGCCAGGAGGCTCAGAGGCGGAGGCCATCGACCAGTAGTGTGACCTTGGGCCTCACACCCCCGCTGTAACATCCCAGGGCTGGACCAGGTGAATCCCAGGCCCTTTCTGGCTCTGTGGTCCAGGGTGCCATCTCTTTCACAGCACCCAGTCGCCCTGCCACCTGCCTGGAGCCTAGTGTGTCTGGGCTGTTGATGAGCTAAGCGCTGACCTCCCCCACCACTGCAGTTTTGGGAGCCCAGGGCTTCCTGCCACATGCCCCCAGGTATTTGCTCTGCGTCTGCAGCAGCTCAGCCCTGGTAGCCTTGTGACCCTCTCTCTTGCTCCCTCCCCAGACATCACCCTACAGTGGCTTATTCAGCACTCAAAGTCACGGAGAAGCTGAGACTGCGGCACTTCCCCTCGGACCAGGGACCCACTGTCATCCAGACCTGAAGCCGAGCTCCCACCCACCCCTAAAGCTGTCCCCCGTAAGCCCGACCCTCCTCTCTCAGTGTGAGGAGGGGCTCTCTGGGGATCTCAGAGTTCTGTTCTGCTGAGGTTTGAACTCCTGATTTTATTGTAAAATAAATCACTCCAGTTCTGGTCCCCTAACCTCTAGTCCTTCCCCTCTCCCTTTGTCCCTCTGCCCCACCCTGTTTCCCTTCCCTCCACACCCAGGCCCCATGCCCCCCGCCCTCCTCTCTCCCCTGTCCCACTCCTACTTCCCTTTTCAACACTCTTCTGTTAGTGTCCTGTGTGTACAGTATATATATGTATATATATTTTAATTTTTTAATTTAAGCAAAGACTAAAATCAACCATTTGATGCTGCAGGGGCCAGTCAGGATCTGGGAAGGGGTGGTCTGGAGAGAAGAAAGACATTCGGGGTTGGCCTGGGACGGCTTCACATCAGGAGAGTGAAGGCCGGCACCTGAGGCAGTACCAGCCTGGGCACTGGTGACCGTCCCCATGTCCTGTGTGTCCACCTTCCAGTATGACTTGTCCCTGCAGTGCTTGAATGTCACAGGCTGATGGGAGCCTCCAGAGGCGCCCCTCTCTACCCTCAGCCTCAGCAGGGCCACCGGGCACCAGTCAGGTGCCAGAGACCACCAGGCCAAAGGGGCAGGAGGCCCACGGCCATGTGGCCCCAGAAGCCCCCTCCCTCCTGTTCCTGGCCCCCAGCTCCTGCCCGCCCTGGGGCCCCACCTCCATGGGCCACCTCATTTTCTGTTCTCATTTTGCAGAGTTGCACAAGGAGAGAACTCGGCATGGGGGGTTGGTTCTTTGGGTTTTGTTTTGTTCATTTATTTGTTTAACTTAATGATTTGTAAAGTGACGTTCCTCTTCCTTTTTTACACTTTTCAGCTCATATTTAACCTCTGTTTGGAAAACAATTCTTGTAACTGTACATTTTTTTGCCTCCTAACAACAGTAAGAATAAATGACCAATTTTGTGTTGGGGGCGTGTATGGTGCAGGTTATTCTTCCGTGGACAGCATGGGATGAGCGGCAGGCCTGGAGGACACCAGCACACCCCACACGCTGGGCGCGAGCAGCCACGGGGGAGCGCATGCTCACAGGTGCCTGGGCCCTTGCCTGGCCACCGCCTCTTGTCGACTTTTTGTGTGGTCCCGCTTTGAGCTTACAGTGGCCAAGTGGAGCTCGGGGTCTTCCAGGAGCTGCCTGAAACCTGGGGCACCATGGCAGGAGCATGGGCTTCTCCCGGGCAGGGGGGGACTGAGCCTCCATTTTCCTTTGGTCTGTCCACCGGCAGCCAGAGTGGGCGCAGGCCAGCACTCTGTCCCCTGCCACTCAAGAACCAATTGATTGTCCTCCTGGGGCAGTGCTGGGCTGTCAGAGCCTGGCGGCCTACCCCCTTCCAGCTGCTCTGCTGGTGTTGGGGCTGCTGATTTCCGGGGAGCGGCAGTACCCTCACTTCTCCGCCCAATTCCCATGTTCTTCCCAACCCACCCCAACCTTCAGAGCTGGGCCCCCTCCTCGCTGCTCACAGCTGCTGCCCCAGAGCCGTGCGGGCCCAGCTTACCCAAATCCAAGGCCATCTTGACCCAGTTTTAGAGTAAGCCCCGCCTCTCTCCTGCCGCACCTCCTCAGCCTCCCTGCTCCCTGGAAGATGGAGCAGGGCGGTGCAGAACTCCACCCCGGCTACCCTGCCTCTGCAGGAAGGAGCCGTGCTCCCCTTCACTCCGGGAGCCGGGGTGCTGGGGCTCTGCGTTCTTGGCCTCCCGGGCCCTGAGCCTGCCTTGTCGGCTCTGCACTTAAGCCTACCTAACCCTAAGAGCCGGCAGGGAGACCTGACCTGTCCCAGAGGCCTGGGGAGTTGGAGGAAAGAATGTGAATGAATTTGGCAAATGGAGCTAAATGATTTTAGGGTGACTTCCAGCTCTAAGGAATGAGAAGTGAGCCCCCTATTTGATGTGGCAGCTGGGGTCAGGATGTCCCCATGCTCTCCCAGCTGCAAAAGTGGCAGCAGCTGCCCCTGGCCTGGGAAGGCGGGAGAACCAGCAGTCACGCTGAGGAGCTGCACAGGAGCTGTGGGGTTGACCTGTCTTTCTCGGGCCCTGCCGCCTCCCATGACAGACGAGCTTTGAGATGAGACAGGGTGAGCTCACTGACTGCAAGCGGGCATCGTCCTGCCAGTGTCTGCATGCAGCAGGAGCCCTGATGCAACTTAGTCGGGTGAGAGTCGCACAGGGAGATCATGTGCTCGTGAAATGCGTCATGTTTAGGGCCCTTTGAGCTGCCAAACCTGGGCGAGTTTGCGAATCCCCTGACCAAGCCTGCCCCATGTGTAGTCTGGAGAATTGAATTCCCAAAGAAAAGGACCATCCAGCTGCTTTATGTGCCCACCTCACGGAAGACCAGCCAGCTGCTGGGGGCTGTCCTGTTTACAGATGAGGCGGGAGGTTCTGTGACTGCATCCAGGCAGACAGGAGGAAGGCGATGCTCACTGCAAAGTGCGTGTGCCTCTCCCACCAACCCCCCAGGTGGGGGGCTCCGTGGGTTGCCCCCTCCCACCTGGCATCGGGTCTGGGCTGGCCTCCTAAATCCGCCCTAAGTGGGAGTGAGAATGTCCATGTGGCCTCCCAGCGGCCCAGCTCTAGTCCACCACCCACCACTGTGCCAACCGGGCCCCCACCCAAAGCCTGAGATCCCTGAGCAATAAATGCCACATTGTTCGCCCAGCTGGCCCAGGCTGGAGAGACAGTGGCTCTTTCCCGAGGCCCGGCTGGCCTGCTGACTAATCCTGTAAACCATTCACGTTGGCGGGCGTGGGAGGCGGTGGTGGGGCCTCGGACCCTCCATCTCCCCCCTTTCGATGGAGCTGGCCAGCCAGCAGGAGGGAGAGGCAGGGGCACCCACCGAGGGAGGCAGGCCCCCGTGGATGCTGCCGTGTCCCCCTCCACTGCCCTCTGCCTTCTGTCCTCGGCCCTCTCCGGGTCCCAGGCTTTGCCTCAGCTCACCCCACCCGACTTCCTCCATCTCCTAGGAACTATGGGGTGGCGGGGGGCATGGGGCGTGCAGAGAGGGAGTTGGGGGTGGGTGTGGAGGAAGCGGCCCTGGTAACTTTCAGCGCAGCAGGCCTGCCTTTGGCCCCTTCTCCAAACTGTTCCCCTGCTAAGTTTGTACCAAGTGGGGGGCTCCAGTCACTGTGGCAACAGGTCTGCCAAGAAATGGGTGGGTGTCCTTCCCCAGCACAGAGAGCATGTACATGGCGGTGCTGTCACCTAGCAACGGCCTCCCTCACCCTTGGCGTCACCCGTCCTGGGGGTGGGTGCCAGGGAGAGAGAACAAGGCTGTTAAGATCCCAAGAGAGGGGGGGAAAGAGGCTTGGGGACAGGGCTGGCCAGGGCCGAGGGCTGTGGGAGGGGCGGACAGAGGAGAATGGAGTCCAGGACACTCAGCAACCCCTGCCTTGCGGGCCCTCCCGACCCGGAAGGATAGTTCTGAAGAAAGCCAGGCTTATGGGGCCAGGGACTGATCTGTGGCCTGGGCTGAGGGGTGCCTTCTGAGTGACTGAGTGCCAGCTTCCCTGGCCCTAACAAGGCCAAGGGGCTGTCGGAAGGGCCCAGAGGGGACGCTGAGGAGGTGGACCCCCAATGCGGGACCTGCGGGAGGAACCAGGGAGGGGCTGGGTGGGATGGGGGCGGGCGTGGGCGGCAGCTGGGTCGGCCACAGGCAAACAGCCCAGGCTAAGCCGCCAAGCAAGGGCGGGTCTCAGAATTGCAGAGGCTGAAGCTCCCCGGCCCAGGGAGGGCAGGGTACTGGTTTCTTCTCTGCAAATGGGGGCTTTGTGGAGAGGGAGGAGCAGAGGTGGGGGCTCAGAGGAGATACGTTGGCAACCAGGACGGCTGGGCTCAGGCTGGGGTGACACCTAGCACCCAAGCCCCAGGCCTTCTATCCACTCTGCCCCTCAGCCACAGGGCTGGGCAGGCCACCAGCCACAGGCCAGAAAGGGCAGAGGGGGCCGAGAGGAATCCCCCTCGGGAAGGCCCAGGTGCATCAGCTCAGCCAGGAGGTGCGCAAGAAAGTCTAGGGTCCATGGAGGGAGTTCTACTTAATTTATTGTTTTTCAAGAAGGGCCTTCTACAGGGGGGCACCTAACAAGGGGACCCAGACAGGGCAACCTGGGTACGTCAAAGGACGAAGAAGGGAGAAAGCTCCTCCCAGAGAAGAGAAGGCGCCAAGAGGAGTGCCTGGGGCTAGGCGGACCCCGTCCACGGAAGGGCCAAGCCGGGCTGGCTCCTGACAAGCCCCCTGCTCCAGGATGGGGGTAGGGGGGCGAGCAGAGACACAGTCAGGTCCAAGACAACGGACGCAGGGCTGGAGCCAGGTGAAGTTCTGGCTCCTAGCCACTAGGACTGGGAGTTTCTAGGCAGTTCCAGGGGCCTGGAAGCGTCTGCACCCTCCAGCTGAGAGGACGGGGCTGGAAGGCCCCTGAAAACAGGGAAGGCCCTGCTTGGGGAGTGGGCTTTGGCACCCCCACCCGCAGCACAAGGAGCCATGTACCTCTCTAGCCGGTAAGACCCGCGGGGACAGAGACCCCAGACGCAGGCGGGGGCGGCTCCCCACCCCGTCCCCCGCCCCTTGCCTGGCTCCGGGGCTCCTGCTGGGGCCTGGCCTCAGCAAGGCGTGCCCAGGGGCAGCAGCGGGGGTGGCTCCCTGGGCCTGTGGAAGTAGGTGGGGGAGGACATCTCGGTCTTGAGCTTGCTGTCCGGACCGGCGGCAGCCGTGGGCCCAGAGGCCTGGCCGCACTCCGAGCAGCAGCAACAGCAGGCCAGGAAGGCCTGGCCCAGCGGCCTGCAGACGCACAGGAGGAGCACGGGGGAGGCAGCGCCCTTGAGGAAGGCGGAGAGCTGGGTGATGAGGCCCAGGAGGTCTAGGGTCTGGCGGCTCAGCTCCGAGGACAGGTAGGCCACCACGATGCCACACACGTTCTCGGGGAGGGTGCAGAGGGCGTAGACCGCCGTGAGGCCCGCCACCGTGCTGTTGGGCTGGCTCTCACATGGCTCGTGCTTGCCCGCCCGGCACTCCGGCCTCCTACCCGGCGGGCCCCGCACCCGCCACGTCACCAGCTGGCAGGTGACTGTGAAGAGGATGGGCAGGCAGAAGTAGCAGCCGAAGGACCACCACATGCGGGCGTTCTGGTAGGTCATCACCAGCGAGTACAGGGCCTCGGGCAGGCTGGCCGCGGGCTTCATGACGCACGAGTCCGCCGTGCCCGTGGTGGGGGCGGGCTCCTGCACCAGCTGCCACAGCAGGAGCTCGGGCACAGCCAGCATCGTGGAGCCCACCCAGATGACGGCCAGCTTGGCCAGGATGGACTGGCACCGCTCGATGGGCCTCACCTTGGGCAGGGTGCTGGTGGCCACATGGAATCGGTCGATGCCCAGGGCACAGAGACTGAAGGTGGTGACCCCCAGAGAGGAGACCTGTGGGCCAAGGCGTGCGGGAAGAGAAAAGCACAGGTCAAGCCCGGTGCCAAGGGAAATTCTGGCCTAGTCAGAGCAGCCGCTGAGTGGTAGCAGAGATGACAGCGGGACTGCCGACCAGTGAGCATCTTCCCGCCAGGCGCCTCTCAGACATCGTCACGTCCTCATGACCAACCGCCTCGCGGTGCAGAATGGGGTCAGACAGCAGGGGGGACTTGGTGACCGGCCCTGAGGCCCAGGCGCAGGCCTGCTGACTCCTGCCGCCTCTTTGCCTCCTGGGTGGGGGGATGAGAGGCTGAGCCCACTGACCTCGTGCCCCTGGGACTCGGGGAAACCACCTCTAAGGCAGAATCGAGACGGAGGCACGCAGTTCTGGGTCTCTGCGGGTCCTTCCGCAGCGTGCGCCTCAAGCGAGTGGTCTTGCGGAACATGGCTCTCACACCCTCACACCCTTGCACACATACACACCCTCACACACAGACACACTTGCACACATACACACCCTCGCACACATACACACCCTCACACACAGACACCCTTGCATACATACACACCCTCGCACACAAACACCCCTTTGCACACATACACACCCTCACACACATACACACTTGCACACATACACACCCTCGCACACATACACACCTGCGCGCACATACACACTTGCATACATACACACTCACATAGACACCTGCACACACACTTTCATGCTCATTCACATTCTCACACTCAACTCTCATATGCACACACATACCCCCTGTCACGGACGTATACACTCACACACAAACACTCTCATTACACACACGCTCTCTCACACACACTTGCCCTCCCCACCCTGTCGGGAGAGGCCCGGGCCAGCCTGGGGAGAAGCAGCCCCCTCCAGGCTGGCCCGCGCCCCCTCCCTGCATGCTGTTCGTTGAGCACACAGGAAAAGCGCCCTGGGAGCCAAGGGAAAGAAGCCAGAGCAGCAGGGGAAGAAAGTGCCAGAGAGAAAAAAGGCAGAGAACCCTCCCGAGCTCCTGGATGGGGTTCGGCCACACTCAGGGATTGTGCTCAGATCCCCCCTTTCCGTCCAAATTCTTCCCTCTTCTGGCAGGGGGAACACAATCCCGTTATTAGCGCTGCCACCAAGTGTCCTTTTGTGAGGCCCACCCCCTCTCTCGGCAGGGGAGCCCACGCCGGCAGAAGAGCAGCCTCCAGGCTTGGGCAAAACACACACCCTCTCCTTTCCCTGCACCTCCTGTTTTACTTCACACTGCCTTCCCCTGCTTCCTCCGGGGGCCCCCTGAGAGCTCTGAGGAGGTGCATTAGGTCCCTCACCTCCCACTCCAACACCCAGCCCGGGCCCTGAGGCTCTGTCGCTCACAGCCCCTCTCCCCTGCAGGAGGCGTGGAGGGGTGGCCGAGGAGGATCTGGGCCAGAGCCCAGGCACTGGGTGTGCTGGGAAAACCAGAGTCCACTTGCATCTGCCCTCCTTGCCTCCCTGCTCTCACGCCACTTGCCAGTAAAAAACCGCTCATTTATTGAGTTACGTTCATTCTAAGCACTTTACAGACATTACCCATCAGGAATCCACTCAGACAGCTATTGTTACTGCTATTGTCCCCAGTTTCCAGATGAGGAAATTGAGGTGGACGCAGGTCATGTAACTTAGCAAGGTCACTCAGCTAATGAAGGGCGAAGCCTGGTTTCTAATCTGGTCTGGTCAGGTCCAGAGTCCTTGTGTCTAACCTTTCCCAGCTCACCCGGCTGTGACCTCCAGGTGGTAAAAGAAACTAAGGCTGTTCCCAGGTGTAGGCCTTCCTTCAGGTTCGAGTACCTTTGGACACCATCACGTGGTCTTCCTGGGCTGGGAAGGACAAGAAATCCCACTCCTGGGCCTCAGGCCGTCTGCCCGTCACTAACACACGGAACTGGGGGCGGCGCTGGGAGTAGGACCCGTGTCCGGATGCCTGACCCTGACTCCTTCTCCACCCGGGCAGGTCACTCATGTCACATGACATCATGCACTCTCAGGAAGCCCAGCAGCCCTCGCAGCGGGCCACAGTCACTCCAGTCCCCATTATTACCCCCCACATGGCCAAAATGCAAAACGCCGCTTGCTTATTTTGTATTCCTGTATAGATACAGTGGCCTTGCTGCATCTCTCATAAATGCACGTATATGGATGCATTTTTGCAGTATTTTGATTACACTGTCTCTATGTGATCCACACCCATGTGCTTGTCTTAAGGTGAGGAGAGAACAAAACCTGAGAATTGTAGCTGGAAGGGCCATCTGGTCTACCCCCCGGCTGGAAACTAAGGAATCGGAGGGGAGCTACACCTGCCCAGTGACACCCAGTATGTAGGTGACAGAGCTGACACGAAAAGCCGCCGAGCCCCAGCACCCAGAACCAGGTCTTCCCTTTGAGAGGTGACTGAGGAGGTTGCTGATGGTGGCAGCCACAGAGACGAGTCACAGCAAGGGAGGGTCCCTCCTTCTGGTGTCGGCATTCATGTGCACGGGACACTGACTTGACCTGGGGGATCCGTAGGAAGTTGGGCCTCCCATCAGACCCCGTTTGGGAGGCAGGATACTGAGGAGTCAAGAAGGGAGCTGTGGGAGCAGCGCACCAAGGGAGGAAAAGGAGACGCCCCAAGGACAGCACGGCTGCTCGCGTGGAAGGCTGGAGGAGGGCTAAGGGAGGGCCGGGGCAGCCGAAGGCACAGGGCAAGAGGTACGCTCTGAGG
>JAVSCE010020980.1:0-63875 GCA_032199065.1 Smutsia gigantea
TCAACATAGTACTGGAGGTCCTAGCCACAGCAATCAGACAAAACAAAGACATACAAAGCATCCAGATTGGTAAAGAAGAAGTCAAATTGTCACTATTTGCAGATGACATGATACTGTACATAAAAAACCCTAAAGACTCCACTCCAAACTACTAGAACTAATATCTGAATTCAGCAAAGTTGCAGGATACAAAATTAACACACAGAAATCTGTTGCTTTCCTATACACTAACGATGAACTAACAGAAAGAGAAATCAGAAAAACAATTCCATTCACAATTGCATCAAAAGAATAAAATACCTAGGAATAAACCTAACAAAGGAAGTGAAAGACCTGTACTCTGAAAACTACAAGACACTCCTAAGAGAAATTAAAGAGGACACTAACAAATGGAAATGCATCCAATGCTCTTGGCTAGGTGGAATAAATATTGTCAAAATGGCTATACTACCTAAAGCAATCTACAGATTCAACGCAATCCCTATCAAAGTACCAACATCTTTCTTCAATGAACTCGAACAAATAATTCTAAAATTCATATGGAATCACAAAAGACCCCGAATGGCCAAAGCAATCCTGAGAAGGAGGAATAAAACAGGGGGAATTATGCTCCCTGACTTCAAGCTCTACTACAAAACCACAGTAATCAAGACAATTTGGTATTGGCACAAAAACAGACCCACAGACCAGTGGAACAGAATAGAAAATCCAAACATTAACCCAAACATATACAGTCGATTAATATTTGATAAAGGAGCCTTGGATATACAATGGGGAGATGACAGCCTCTTCAGCAGCTGGTGTTGGCAAAACTGGACAGCTACATGTAAGAGAATGAAACTGGACTACTGTCTAACCCTGTACACAAAGGTAAACTCAAGGTGGATCAAAGACCTGAATGTAAGTCATGAAACCATAAAACTCTTAGAAAAAAACATAGGCAGAAGTCTCTTGGACATAAACATGAGCGACATCTTCATGAACATATCTCCCTGGGCAAGGGAAACAAAAGCAAAAATGAACAAGTGGGACTATATCAAGCTGCAAAGCTTCTGTACAGCATAGGACACCATCAGTAGAACAAAAAGACATCCTACAGTATGGAAGAATATATTCATAAATGACGTATCCGATAAGGGGTTGACATCCAAAATATATAAAGAACTCACACACCTCAAGAAACAAAAAGCAAATAATCCAATTAAGAAATGGGTAGAGGACATGAATAGACAGTTCTCCAAAGAAGAAACTCAGATGGCCAACAGGCACATGAAAAGATGCTCCACATTGCTAATCAGAGAAATGCAAATTAAAACCACAATGAGATATCACCTCACACCAATGAGGATGGCCAACATCCAAAACACAAACAACAACAAATATTGGCGAGAATGTGGAGAAAAGGGAACCCTCCTACACTGCTGGTGGGAATGCAAAGTAGTTCAACCATTGTGGAAAGCAGTATGGAGGTTCCTCAAAAAACTCAAAATAGAAATACCATTTGACCCAGGAATCCACTCCTAGGAATTTACCCTAAGAATGCAGCAGCCCAATTTGAAAAGACAGATGCACCCCTATGTTTATCGCAGCACTATTTACAATAGCCAAGAAATGGAAGCAACCTAAGTGTCCATCAGTAGATGAATGGATAAAGAAGATGTGGTACATATACACAATGGAATATTATTCAGCCATAAGAAGAAAACAAATCCTACCATTTGCAACAATATGGATGGAGCTAGAGGGTATTATGCTCAGTGAAATAAGCCAAGCCGAAAAAGACAAGTATCAAATGATTTCACTCATATGTGGAGTATTAGAACAAAGAAAAAAACTGAAGGAAAAAAACAGCAGCAGACTCACAGAACCCAAGAACGGGCTAATAGTTACCAAAGGGAAAGGGACTGGGGAGGATGGGTGGGAAGGGAGGGATAAGGGGGAAAAAGGGCTATTACGATTAGCAGATGTAATGTTGGGGGGGCACGGGGAGGGTTGTACAACTCAGAGAAGACAAGTAGTGACTCAATAGCATCTCACTACGCTGATGGACAGAGACTGTAATGGGGTTGGTGGGGGGGACCTGATGAAGGGTGTAGTTTAATAACCATAGTATTGCACATGTAATTGTAGATTAATGATACCAAAATAAATTATAAAAATAAATAAAAATAAATAAATATATATATCTGGAGAAAGTAATTATTTGGGGGCTTATCCTCTTGTAAGTTCTGTGAAGCCAGAAATTAATGTGTATGCAGTTGGGGACATCATTGCTTCATCATTCCCACCAGTGCATATTTGGTTCCTAACCTTCAACGGGAAGAGCACAAATCTGAGATCTTGGCAGAGCATTGAAATCACACCTTATGGACTATGTTAATGGCCTGTTTAATTTTGCCCTGTAGAAAAGGAATGTAGATTTTTTTTAAGTACATTTAAGAGGACATATCTCCTTCTAGCAAATAGCGTAATGACAATCTTGATAGTTTCTGTTGAAAATTAATATTGGAATAGATGAAAAAAAAACTTTATTTACCAGAGGGCTGAAGAAAATGGTGCTTTCAAATTCGCATGGAATGCACTATATCTCATAATCCAGGGAGGAAGTAAATGGAAGTGTTTTGAATGGGTAGATAAAAGTGTCCCCGTGAATTTGATGACCAGGCCCAAGGGATGGAGAAAAAACAAAATTCAAAGGATGAGTGGATCTAAGTTAATTATGCTAGGAAAGATGCCTTGAGGAAAAGAATCCTAATAAACTAATTTAGGAGCATGAAAAGTATTCCAGTATGATTGAAATCAGGTAAGAATGACTTGAAAGTTAAAGAAAAAACATGAGACCTAAGTAATATAAAATCAGCAGGCATAATATTTAGGGGAACTAGGCATTACCAGCTAAGGAGAAAGTAAAAAATACAACCAAGTGGAAAGAGTAAAGAACAAAGAAGGTAATCACTACATTAATATATCTATTTCTTTATGAAAGTAATGTTTAGAAGTATAATTCATCAGGTCAGAACTTAGCATCCTTTTGTTTAATTGCTCCGAACCCTTGGTAACGCATTCTACCTCCCCTGTCTCCTTCTTCCATACTGATGCTAAAAAAAATTGAACATTAAAGAAATAATAAACTGCTCTTGAAATCTTAATTCACTTTTTTTATTTAATGAAAAATTATAACTTAGTTTTATGTAATTTAATTTTATTTAATGTTATTTATCTGTCACCTACCATGTGACAGACACCACAGACCATTGTGGACAGACACATAAAGCGGCACAACCTTTAACAAAATGGCGTCAGAGTCACATGCCACCATGAAGATACCTAGCCAAGTTCTTTGCCCTCATATCAGAGGTGTCAGTGCTTCCCCACTCCATTGCGTCAGCACCATCTGCTATGTAGCTGACATCCTAGTGCTGTCCTTATATAACTTCTCTCAGCCTTGCCAGTATCTGTTTGTTAGCTGTCTGACTTTGGGCAGGTTTGATGAAAAAGGTCCAGGTTTCAGCATCAAGCTTCTCATCCACCACTGCTCTTTGTGATGCGAGGTGGGCTGCTTAGCCCCTATGAGCCTGTGTCCTTATTTGTAAAATGGAGATGATAATTCTTATCTTAAACCGTGTTTTTGAAGATTAACTTGACTTAAGAATCTAAGGTACTTAGGACATGATAGATGCTCCTTAAATGGTAAAGTACTGTAATTACCATTAGCTTTTTCATTTTATCTAATATCAGGGGTGCTCTTTAACTAATGTTGCTTTAGAGGGGAATCTAAATGGTCATAAGCTGGCCTCAGCCCCAGGTCAGTATAATGCATCTTGTTGGTATTACAACTCCACAGAAGCGAGGCAAATATCACCCCCACCCCACCACCCCAAAACTAGCATGTGTTGATAGCAGTCTAAAAAGTTCCAAAATAAATCTTGCTATATTTTTATGTGCCTACAGAAAAAGAAAGAAATCAATGGTTATTATACAAAATGATTTTTCTCTTTCAAAGAGGGTGCCATGTTCCTCATGCAGCCTTTTGAAGAAGTTGTCATGTGAAATTATTTCACATTCTTTTCAGCCCACTCAAGCACATAAGGGCTTACTGAAACATGGGTCTTGCAAATATGCCTGAATGTCAGAATTTTGGCTGTAACAGTGGAACTAGGAAGGACTCCAGTTGTATCTTTCTGTGTTCTTCCTGATTTATGAGCCAAAATCCTGGTATTTGATTCACATGTGAGAAAATACAATGGTTTCTTTCTCATCTATTGTGATTTCCATGAAACCAAGTTATCCAATCTCTACCCTTAGACAGAATTTAGAAAGTAAAAAATGTATTGCCTGGCAATAGAAAAAAAGGACACTATTATATGTGTAGTAAAGTACCTTAATTAAAACTTGAAATTTTGATCTGTATTTTAGAACTAGAAACCCAGAAGAGTTACGGCAAATAAAAAGTTCAATCTACTGGTAAAAATAGACAGCAGTCTTTCCTGTTAATGGTCATAAAACATGTTGGTAGGGGAAAAAATAATTCTTCCAGTGTTTTCTTTGTTCAAAGCCAAAAGTATTGTCTACTCAAAATGTTATGTGCCCAAGAGTTTCTATAAATTGTTTAATTATAAAACTAAATGCTATAATATATAGAATCAAACTAAATATCATGATAGAATCTGAGAAACATAGCAATTAATACATATCTACATGTTAGATGGTCTTTTTATATATGTTACATTTACATATTTTATTACAAGGTATGGACATGATGCCTTTTCACTCCCACATGTTCCAGCCTCCTAGACATTCCAGTCAAATCAAGGACATTCCCTTATAACCCCTTCACAACCCTCCAAGTCAGGAAATTGATACTGGTACGTCCTTACCATCCTATTCCAAGTTTATCAATTGCCCTAGCAATGTTCCTTTTTGCTTTCTGGGTCAGAAGGAAATCCAGGATAAATATATTTAAAGCCTACATAGAGATGAATGATTTATGGAAGTGGGCTTCTTATTAGAACAACTGTTTTTCACAATTAGTTATTTTTAATATGATTTGTAAACTTCTTTGCCACCAGACTTGGTACCCTCCCAGCATGACACCACTGACCAGTAAAAGTAGACACTTCCATATCACTTAGAAACAAGTTACTAAAAACAAAGAAAAGAAGGAAAATGTGTTTTTGAAAGGATTGAGACAGTTAATCCACTTCCATAGCTCAAATTTGTGGGTTAACAAAATATGTGAATATTTTAAACTTCTATTGTATCCTGGTTTCTGAAGAAAATGTATTTTTAAAATATGTATTTAAAGTTGTGACCTCAAACTCAAGTGGATGATATTACATATATGTGCCTAGCATGGTGTCAGATACAATATGGATTTTGCAATGAAGTACCTTAATTAGACCTACTAAGTTAGCAGTAAATTAAGTATCTTAAATAGCAGTAAATTAAATAAGCATTTTTGAATGCTTTAAAATGAAGGAGAATAGTCATTAACATGCATGTGAGAAGCATGGATACATTAAGGCTTTTCAAGCTATTACTTACAATTTGACTGTAAGCCAACATCTTGAAAGCCTTTTGCAACAAGTTATTTACTTATTTTGATAATGGAATATGGGCCTTCTCTAGGAAAACATAGGCTTAACTATAAGCGTGGATCTCAATACTTTCTCATCAGTAACCAAGTATGACATTTAAATGTGGCAAACTCACTTAAGCCTGGATGCAATTCTAGACGAGTTGAAGGGCAAGAGGTTAAGCCACTGATGTATTTATCAATATGCTTTTAAACCAATGAGTGGATCAAGTAACATACTGAGTGAATGGGAATTAAATGTAATTAAAATCACTGTCTCCACAGACAGGGCAGGTTATAACCTTTATTCTCTCAACCCAAGACCCCTCCTCTCACATGCCTCTGAGAGTCATAAATAAATGAACCCAAGGTGGTGGGAGGGAAGAATCCAAGGTTTCTGCAGTGTTTTTAGGATATGCTATATTTAGTTTGTTCTTAAAATCTGAGATAACAATACAAAGCAAAGGTGTCTTGGAGAAGGTTATTGGAAGAGAAATACCAAAAGGAATGGCTGAAATTGTGTTGTCATATTTTATTTTGCTTTATATCATTTTGTTTGATTTATTTTAAAGAGCTGTCTGAATAGAGCAAATTTGTCAAAAATGAATACAGTCCCAAAAGGGAAAGAATTTCTCCATCTTTGAGCATACTGCACTCAGCATTTGTCCACCAGACCCTTTCTCTCGGTATTGTATAAGTCAACACAGAACTTTTTAGGGTTGTAACCTGGGGTGGAGAGGAGGGGCTGTAGGTCGAGAGAAAAGATAGGGATTTTCTTTTTAAGTATAATTAAGTGATTTGCTAGCCCTGAGGAGGAGCATTCCTTGTACTCAATTCTAGCACAATCAGAGCTGCCCTGTAATAGGACCCAAGCAATGGTCTGGAGATTGTCGAGTGAACGCCACCTCAAAGGGCATGGAAGAGAGTGTTTGCCTCTGGTAGGTGAGACAGACAGTAGACATCACCACATTGCTGCAAGACATTCAGACAGGAATGTGGATATAGAATAATGAATTACTAGTTCAACAAGTACTCTTCTAAATTTTCCATTTTTTTAGTCATATACGTATTATGTATAATTTGTAGAGAATGTGGAGAATACAAAAAAGTAAAAGTCCAGAATGACCCATACTCTCATAAACTAGTGATAACTTCTCCTGGCATGTAGTATGTTTCCTTCCTACTCTCCAATGGGGGGGATGGCTGTTTTAAGGAATTAGTTCTAAGGAACCAGGAGCAACAGCATCACATGAGAAGATGTGAGAAACGCAAATCCAGGGGCCCCACACTGACCCATCAGAGACTTTGGAGGTGGAATCCAACAATCTGGATTTTGACAAAACTTCAGGTGATTCTGATGATGCTAAAGTGTGTGAACCACTGTTTTAAGACACTGTTAACATACAGATTTGAAATATCCAAGCCAAAGTCATCACGCTTTATTTTTAATGGAACAATAAATACCACTGGGCTTAGTGCCTAATTCCTTGATTAGGAGGGAGACCCAGCAGTAGGATGAAGGCTCAGATCCCTACTTTTAAGAGTGCAGTTCCTCTGCTGGAAGAAGAAATAGAATTAGGGAAAACAAAACAAATTCTTCTCTTATCCTTCCTCGGTCCCTGGTCTTATTCCAGGAAGTAATTAAGATGATTAAAGTTTCTGAGACCAAGATATCTGTCCGTACACAATTTTTAAGGCTTCATATGCTATGGTTTAGCCTGATTTTTCTAAAATGAGTATAAGTTGGAAGAACAAAATTCATCAGAGCATGAATATTACCAATTACAAAAGTATAATTAAAATAGGTAATTAGACATAACTACTTTAAATTATCTTGCATAAGAAGTCCAAACCTCAATCATCTTTTTTTCCTCTCATCATCCTAGAGGTGAAATTGTTTACTGTAGGAACAGCATACACATGGATAATTCACTTTAATAAGCTTGAACTGCAGTGAAGTTACTACAAGTATGTTATCGAAATTATCAGGTACTTAATCTTTTTTTTTTTTTTTAAACTATGTCCATGCTGTCTCGGGAGAGGAAAGAAGTAAGCCTGGTAGCTAAACCACACAGACATTTCAGAAGACATCTGCTTACCCAAACAAACGTGACAGAGACATCCAGAGCAAGCGAGTACAAGCCAGTGGCTTAACATACTAGCAGAACATTGTTCTTTCCTGGGTGGTCTGATAAAGACTGGTAATTCCCTAGAATTATCATGTACTTGAACTAAATACTAGCAAAGGAAAACTTAAAATAACAAGAATAAGCCTCTCAAGGAGCTTTTTCATATTGTTTAACATCATTTTATGTATTTCTCGTTAAGGTTTTCTTATCACGCTAATCCAGAAAGACATATACTGTTACCCTTGTGGGAATGATTTAATTATTTTGTGTTCTTGCCCAGGCACACAGGTGGTACTTTTCTAGACAAAGAAAAACCCTTAGTAAATAGAAGGCCAAAACCCCAGAGATATGTAATCTTTTCTCACAGTGTGTAACAGTCCTGGATGGTATTTTTCCACATGCAGCCCTTCAGTGCTTTGCTCTGCCTAACCCAAACAGAAACTACTGGTTTATTGCCAGCAGTTGTGGAGGCTTTTTATCTGATTTTATTTACTTCTCTAGAGTGGCTGTAACAAGCACCAAATAAGCCACAATTGCCAGGAGCAGAATATAAAGTTAAAGGACTTCAGTTAATGAATAAGTAATAACATACTTAGAGATGGATGCTAACTTGAATCACTGAATAAGGCACTGTACTTACTAGATTATATTTTCAAATTATTTTGAATCAACATATTTAAATTATGTAATGCTGTTTCATACATGAATTAAAAACCCATAATGCTACTGTATCAGCAAATGTAAGATAAAGTACAAATGTACGAAATAACAATATGGCAAGACCGATATACACTCCCCCTGTTGTAAGAATGTGTGGATCTGTGTGTGTGTGTATGTGTATGTGTGTTTGACTGTATGCATCAGAGTGTGTTGTATTACATGCATGTTACAACAGGTATGTATATTGGCCCCATGAGGAGGTTGTGAAGCTTATAACATAGTGGTCATTCAGGCAAATCTTAATTAACTCTTACTTATGGTGTAGGAAACAAAGAAACATAAGACAGCACAGAGAAAACACTACCCTATAACAGCAATTTTTAAGATGAAGGTCCAAAATTCTCTACCTAAAGAGACTTAGAAAAAAAAAACTGGGCACAACAATGTAACTCCACAGTAATGACAACTCTCACATCAGCTAGGACAGTCCCTATGCTGAAGTCAAATTCACTGGTCGGCATTTCCCCAGCAACAACACTGAGCCACGTATTTTAATCATGAAGCTAGTAAAGGACTGTTGAATGTATTGTCATAAAACATAAATAGCATTTTCTCTATAAGCTATGGTTCAGCCCATATGCATTGACTATTTCAGCAGGGATATAAAAATAAACCAGCTAGTGGAACCCTCCTACGCTATTGGTGACAATGTAAATTGGTTCAACCATTCTGGAAAGCAACATGGAGGTTCCTCAGAAAACTAAAACAGAAATACCATATGACCCAGGAGTTCCACTCCTAGGAATTTATCCAAAGAAAACAAGATCCCTGATTTGAAAAGACATATATGCATTCCTATGTTTATTGTGGCACTATTTGCAATAGCCAAGATATGGAAGCAACCTAAGTGTCCATCAGGAAATAAATGGATAAAGAAGAAGTGGTACATATATACAATGGAATACTATTCAGCCAGAAAAAGAAAAGAAATCCTACCATTTGCAACAACATGGATGGAGCTAGAGGGTATTATGCTCAGTGAAATAAGTCAGGTGGAGAAAGACAAGAACCAAATGATTTCACTCATTTGTGGAATATAACAATAAATCAAAATTTAAGGAACAAAACAGCAGCAGACTTACAGACTCCAAGAAGGGATTAGCGCTTACCAAAGGAAAAGGGTTGAGGAGGGTGGAGGCAGAGGGAGGGAGAAGGGGATTAAGCAGCACTATAATTTGCAGTCACAATACAGGTAGGTCACAGGAAGGCAGTACAGCAAGGAGAAGACAAGTTATGACTCTATAGCATCTTACTATGCCGATGGACAATGACTTCAATGGGGTGGAGGGGGCCTTGATAATATGGGTGAATGTTGAAACCACAATGTTGTTCATGTGAAACCTTTGTAAGATTGTATATCAATGATACCTTAATAAATAAATAAATAAACCAGCTAACACATACCTTCAAGGAAGAGAAATACATAAATGAACTAGGACACTTCTATTGGTGTAGACAGATAGAAACGAACAGCAGCTATATACAAGATCTCTCTTACATTTGATGGGTAAATAGTGCAGCTCATGCTTGAAAGCAGATTCAATCCCCATCATTGTGAAGTTAGAATGGATGTAATGAAATCAAAAATTAGTTGTATGAACTTCCTTGTCATCCCAACTCTAGGGACTCAGTTTCCTCCTCCTAGGTCTAAATGGAATAGAGGGAGGAGATCTCTGAAATCCCTTATCACTTCCATATCCCATGACTTCCATGATCCTGCTACATCAGATATGATGACGGAAGACATGAGCTAGCCCTGCAGAAATGCCACAAGACACCCAGTAAGAAAACTAGATGACAGAGAAACAAGATGGCTATGGGACAAGTGGGTTCTGCTTCAAATCTTGCCTCTTACTTAGCTGTGTGACTCTGGAAAAGTCTCACAAAACTTCCTGGGCCTTAATTTCCTTATTCATAAAAGGGGGCATGTTATTCTAAAGTTCCTTTAACTCTGTTTCCTGGGAGTGAGAATCAGCCCATGTGTATTAAGCAACAGTGCCAAATGACTTCTCAGAAAATGAAGAGACATCACAGGCCTTTGGGATTTAGGACAGCCTTGATCATTTCATAGAAAGCCAATCAACTCATTTTAGCTAAAATACAACAACAATTTTGAGTGACAGCAGGTCGACAGAGCTTCATTGATTAATCGCATAGAGTATATTTCTACTTGATCATTATGTTAATTTATGAACAATAATATGAGCTGCATTTACATATATCCCTGAAAGTTAACACATAGAAATCCTGCTTAATTAGAGAGAAGAAAAGGCAAAGAGAAGGAATATTAAAACGTTCGTGAAAAGGTAAAAACAGACTTGGTAAAAATAAGCTAAATGATTTCTCTTCTCTTAGAATTAATTTACAGAAATTTGTAAAGGATGATATTTGAGAAGTGAAAGGTACCTTTTAAAACCCAGACCCACCAAAGTATGACTTTATCTTCATTAAATTATTCATCCCTAAAGATCTGCAAGTAAATAGGTAACTGTTAATAACTGCACAACTGTAGAAGTAAAACACAGTGATGAGCACATGCACATCCACTTCTGACTTATCCATGAGTTTGCACATAATCAGTCAGTGCATTTCTCACACTTATTTTATGGGAAATGACTGCTTTTTAAGAATAAAGAGATGGAAGAGGGAGGCATCCTTTCTTTTAACCTAATTTTTAAAGTTTGTAATAAATAATTAACTATTCTAAATTGGTCTGAAAAGAAACACTGAAATAATCTTGGGCCACTAGTTCTGGGCATTTCTGAGGGCGGCTGTGGTCAGAGAAAATATTCAACACAATCTTATAATTAAAAAAAGAAAACACTGCATATGAAAGAACTCAGTCCATCCTAGTAATTGCTTTCAGTGAAATCTAACCCTTGGTCCAGATTAATGAGTTGCAGGTGTGAATCTAATGCTTTCCATTTTGCCTAAGATGTTACTGTTGCTTTTTTCTGAGACACTTGGTCTCCAAAGGTATTATAGTTAATTTATCATAACATACTATCAATGTTCAGTGTTCACTAAAAGGGGGAAACAGCCCTTTAAGTGAAATAGAGAGCTCCTGCTTTTTTACAGTACTGTCAGATACCAATACATTTTTCTTACCTACACTTTCAAAATTCTGCTTCTATTATTTTTCAGATGAACTGCCAGGCCAAAATAGGTGTCAGAAAATTTTATTTTAAAAGGCAGAAAAAATTTAGTGCAGGCAGTTATTGCCCAAATTTGCCTACTAAACAAGTTCCTGCTGTTCACATAGAAAACAAATTTTCAAGAACTGATTTTTTTTTTGAAACAACATGAGGAAAGGTGAAAAATAAGATTAGCAGATGTGTAGCCATGACGGTAGTTTTCAAAAATATAGCTCCTTAGTTTTTTTACATAAGTAAGTAGGTCCTCTGCAATTAATAACTAGTATCATTTATTATGCTCCGGACACTGTGCTAAGTGGTTTTCACACATCTTACTTTGAGTTGTGTCAGAAGCAGATCCTGAGACAAGAATTTGAGTGTGAGTAATTTATTTGAAAAGAGATCCCAGGTAAACCAGTAGGGGAAGGAGAAAGGAGACAAGGAAGGAAGAGGAAGGAGGTGCTATCCAGCAATCAACTTCTATGAGCAACTGGAGCACAATCCTGCAGAGAACTCTGGGAGATATGTAGATCATACCTCAGAGTTATGCCACATGGGAGGCTGTTTCTGGAGGCATTGGTTTTGTACATTTCCGATTGGCCTGTGAGTGAACCAGCCACAGTCCTGCAGCCAGAGTGAAGTCATGGGACAGGAAACAGTTCAGGAAGTAGAGTCTGAGGTGCATAAATGAGGGCCCAGTTAATATAAGAAGGACCCTAATAATCTGCTACAACATACATCATTTAAAATTCATGGTGCTCTAATGATGTGAATAATAAGGTCCCCATTTTACATATGTGAAAAGTAAGGCTCAGAAAGATTAAGCAGCTTAACTAATGGTATTTAAGACTAATTAATGATGGGATACAGACCAGAAATCCTGGGCTGCTTGACTCCAAACCTTAGTCCTGACCATAATGTAACGACAAGGAATGCACATAAGGTCCGTGATAACATGTCAGGAAGTCTAAGTAAGTATGAGAGACACAGCACACTATGAAAGGCCTAATTCCTTCCCAGCAGCAAAATTAATAGCTATTGGGACTGAGAGAAATGAATGGAAGGTCATATGCAACCATGAGGACCTTTCCAGGGACAAGCAAACAGATGAGAACCAGCACCCTTAGTTATATATTTAGATAATCATGTAGTCATTCTAGCCAAAAGATCTCTAGCTTTAGAATTCGTTCAATTTGGTGGTCTGACTGAGACCAGGTCCTATTATATGGCACATAAAACCCACCTGTTTGCCACACTGCCCATGGTTCTTGAGTTGTGTAGGAAAAACTGGTGGTGGGTATAGTAGTGATAGTGGTGTTTGCGACTTTCAAAGCTTTTATTACTGTGTTATTTTATTGCTTTATTGTTAGATTCAGTGGTCAATAATCTAACATAGTTTTCCCCAATATTAAAAAGGGGAAGAGATTAGATAAGAGAAAATAAAATTTTATTGGAATAGGGATGTATTTGAATGATAGGAATGCTGCAGCTATCTTATAATTTGAAAAAAAAATGAAATACATTGTATGAGATAACATGGCGAAGTTACTTTCCACTGTAATTTTTTGAAGATGTAAAATTAAAACTATAACCGGAACACTGAAAATCACTTCTTATAGGTTAAACATGCTTTAGGTTAAGAGAGAAACCTTTGAGATGAGGATTGCAAACAGTCAGCTGTCTAATTCAAATAAATCATTGGCAGGAAAATAAAATGTGAGGCAATCATATTTCTAAAATATTTCTGGGGTAATGCATCCTGGTTGGGTACGTCTGTCCTGGTATCTGTCTAGTGACCAGAGGGTTTCTTAAACTGTAGCTGTTTATCATATGACCAGGCTCCCATCAGAACCCCTACTGGGTTTGTCCTCATAGGAATGTACTTGGGGATTCGTAATTACTCTGAAATAAACAAGAAACAGAACCTCCTAAACAGCTGAGACATAGCCTCAGCCTGAGTTTCCCAGAAAGCATCAACAGCATGAACACCGAAATCTAGGGTGGGAATGGGATTTGCTGTGGTACTGCGGCTGGGATGTACGTCAGGCCAGTTGGAACTGTGAAGAACTGGTCGCCACAGAAGTGGCTAGAATCAGAGCCAAGCGAGACCTCGCCGATGTGGAGAGGCACTCACCCTGACACAGGACTTAAGCTTGTACACCGTGGCTGTCCTGCTCTTGGGCTTCTGTGCGTGTTATTAAGTACACCACCTTCATTTTATGAATTTAGTAGTGATACGGTTCAGGAGGTTTGCAGTCACACTCTCCGGGATTTCCAATCTCTGCCCTGCTCTGCTGCCTGCCTCCCCTCCCCTCATTCCTGTCATTTATTAACCCTGTATACCTTTGGTTAAGTCGGTTTCAGCTTTGATCACTGAGGATTTGGAAAATATGGCCCAGTCAAAGCCACAAAACACAACCCTGTCCTCCCCTCCTGTCATTCTGGTCCATTCTTATTTGTGTTGAAATTAGGGTCCAGTTGTCATTAGCCCTGTGGAGGTACCAATTTCCTCTCTGTACATTCTTATAAACCAGTTCTTCTGGAATGCTGAGCTCCTTTCCTGGGCTCTTTCTCTTTGGCTCTTCATCATATGCTCCTAATTTAACAACACTGTCCTAAGTGGAATGTCCAGACCACACAGTTTGGGAAAATGCAGCCTGTGCTGTCCCTGTCGGAGACGAGTAGGGCACGTGAGTCCATGGGCGATCCTGCAGGAAGGAGACCTATTCAATGGCATTCGATTCAGCATTTCTCAAATATATCTGATCACAGAACCCTATGTTGGGCATAACCCCTCTGGGCCTCTGGCAGGCCTCACGTTCTATGGAGTGGCTATGGAAACTCATCTCTTTTGTTCTATACTGCCTCTGTTCCAGTGATCTCATTTCCACATATATAATTCTCAGTTCTTGGTCTGGAAACAGAGCTTGTATCTTACCTATTCCTGTTGTTTTGGCTCTGAGTGCTTATCATACAAATGATATGAGCTCACTTTTCATTCCCAGGTTTTACTCAGAACTGCTTCTGGAAACTATACCAAAGGCCGCACTTTGGTATGTGCTTTTGAAATGTATTTCTTAACAACTGGCTTTTCACGTAGAATGGGTTTATATCTGTTCCTCAAAAAAGCACATCATTTGGTGGGAAAGCAGTATAAAAGGATACAAAAAACTAATTTCCATTGGGATTGTGTGACTGCAGAACAGTTTGCTGTTCGCTACCAGTCTACCCAGACAGCTGAAAGACAGAAAGTCAGCTCCATTTGATTTTTCAACCCATAAGGGAAAAAAAAACTATTAATTTTTGACAGTGGAACTCTAAGCTTTCCATGGCTGAGAGCCATTGATGACTATGCCAAATATTCTGTTCTCCATTATCATTTTTTAAAAGCCCAAAGCACAGATAGTGGGGGAGAGGGAAGGAAACAACTGTGAATGTTGCTTTTCCAGTCTAGGGTAAGGTAATAGATCAAGATAGTGGGTATCAACAATTTGACCTGAAGGAAATGGGAAGTCAGTGATGATAGCCAACTGTTTAACAGCTAAGAGTAAGATCAAGGCATGTTTACATAACACGATGTTGAAGCTTTACACCTCAGACTCCTCAGTAAGTTGCAGACATATTCAACTAATCCTTCTCCAAGTGGGAAGACTTGTCCACCAAAATATACTGGCAATTAGCATGGGGAGACACAGACTTTGACATATCTCAGCTATTCAAGCCCCAGACGCTAATCCACTGGGATTCATAAAAGGATGTATTAATGAGGAGGTTACACTTCTACCTCCTGCATCCATTCTGAATGTGTGGACTTGACTTTTCTGAGAAGAAAGCTATTGACTCAACTCAAGGCTTCCATCTGGAAGCACTGCAAAGCAAGCTTTCAGTCTATGCAGGCCTCTCTTGCATCCAGAGGTGAGAACTGAGGATATTCACCCTGTAGGCCCAGGCCCACCAGCCTGTGACGCAATGAGAACCAAGCCTGGGTATGTATTAGAGGTGGAGTTCTAACAAAAGAGGATCTTGGCATTAGGCTCTGTACCCTAACCCTGATGTCCAGTGCATGCAGGAAAAATCTGGGGGCCTGTGTACTTACAGAGCCATAGCTGGATGCTAGCCCTCAATACAGTGCTCAGCCTACGAGCAAACTGCATGCCTGGTGCTGTTAGTCCACATCCTCGAGGGAACTGCAGTCCTGCCCTGAAGCTTGACTCACTGGGCTAAGGGCCTGGATGCCCTTCCCAGTCTCTTCCGGGGAGAGCTGTGCTCACTCCCCACACCATGGCTGTGGTCATGGTTTGATCCAGAAAAACCTTTCTATGAGCAATGAAGATGCTTCCCCACTCAAGACTTAAATTATTCCTATCCAGACATCCTTCCCCATGAGAATAAATCTGGTAGGTGTCAGTGCTGGTCTATATCTGAAGAACTTGGCTCTGCCTTCTCTGGGCCCAGTTCTGCTAGCCCTGACCTCACTAATCTCTGAATTCTTTCTTCCTACAGGATGGCCCAGGCTTCATGGCAGTGCTAATGGAGCCCCAGTTGACAGAAGAATGGTGTGCTGGATATTAGAACACAAATTGCTATTCCTTTTCTTTTTATACATGTCCTCACATGTAAACACTTAATTTAACAAAACTGAGCAGGGAGTTGGGGGCCTTAAGTTTGGAAGGCCCTGACTATGAAGTAAAAGAGTTTGGACCTTTAGAGTTCCTAAACACCCACAGAACTCCAGTTCTACTAACAACTCTCAAGAAAACACATTATTTTCAGGGGCCACCTCACATTACTTTGCACGTAACACCTTAAGGAGAAACTCTGCACTTTCATCTGTTTCTTTCTCTAGTTTCTAGGTGAGAGACAAGAGCTTAAATCCCAAGGAATAGCAGACTAATTGGTATAAATTCAGTTTATTTTATGTAATAGAGATGCTCTGGGTTGAATATATATAATGATACAGAATATTACACATTTATTAAAAAGATAAATTAGATCTTTATCAAACCCAAATGAATGTTCATCATATACACTTAAGTGGAGTAAGTTGCAGAATAATATGTTTAGTAAGATTTCTTTTTTATGAAACAAAATCCTCTTTGTGTGATAAATTTATATATTTTTGAATGAGCAAATGGACAGAAGTAGGAAGATCCATATTAGACTGTTAGTTTGTTACTTCGACGTTTTGGTACTTCTTGGTTTAATTTCATCTCTTACAATGAGCATGGTTTAGCTTGTGGAATTTCTTTTAAATTTTAGTAGATTTTGGAACCATTATGTTGCAAGTAGACCAGATTTCAAATGTCATATGGGTACTTTCTGTTAGAGAGTCCTATAACAACTGTTTTGCAAATTTTACAAATGACCTCATTTGTGATCTAAGTATTGATATTTGCATTTATGTAGTCTGCTACCAGTCATCCTACATAAAGGACCTATTCTGATATGTAGGTTTCTTTCTTTCAGTGAGAATCACATTGCAGAGACTTTGAGCTATAGCCCTGCCCTGTACTACTACTCTATCCATTTCTAATGCTACACAAATATCAGCTACTATTACTCTAAGCATTCACCATTCAGTAACATGTCTTAAGCACTATGTACCAGGAACTGTGGAGGCAAAGATAAATAAAATTTGGGCACTGCCTCTGGAAGTTCTTAGTCTAGGGAAAAACACTTTTTCCTACCTGGGTAGGATGCAATGGTAGTTCTTTGGGGAAAGAGGGGGACTGGGTCTTTCTGATGGCCCTAGTTAGGAAAGGGCTACACAGAGGTGGCCCTAAAGCAGTAAATCCCAGGACAAAGGGACAAATTTACAGGAGTGGTGGTGCCAGGTGATGATCATCATCCAGGGATGATGCCCCCACAGTCCTAGAATCTGTCCCTCTGTCAAGAGTGGCACCAACGGTTAGCTATTCTATTAAGAAGGAGGTCGGCCATCATTTGTGCGTGTGCTAAGGAGTGGAATTGAGACCCTGGAAGGCTGGACATCTTATGAGAAATAAAGGGATCCAGTGACAACTTAATCCACAGTTTTCCTACATTCTTTATCTGACAAACAATTGCTTTACTTTTACAATGCATTGCAATATTTCTACATGTTTTAAAAATGATACTTGCTTAGCATTTTTCCAGGAAACAAAACATTGTCCTTTTTATCATCACACCACCTTCAAAGTTACTGAGAAAAATTGTACCTGTACATCAGTAAACATGCTACTAAGGATCATCTGAGATTTCTTACCTCCCCTAAAATGTGAAGGGAGAACATCAGCTGCTGAAACAAAAATTCAAATAATCAAACAAATTGGGTAACTTCACCTAAATCCTTATATTCTCAGCTCTAGGAACATTGGGAATTGTGTACTGTGTTCTTTTTACATAAATAGAATTGTTTCTGAGAATTGAGGAAAGGCCAAATTAATCCTCCTGAATTAGTAGCTTCTGGCCATACAGCCAATATCCCCAAGTATAAAGAGAATAGTTTAACTAGGCTTCTCACAAATTGTTTTTAGAGGGAAAATGCTGATTGCTTTATTAAGATCACACATGAGGTGCGCCAGCATGCTAAAAACATTAATAGAAGGATTATCAAGAAGGTCAACAACAAATACTCAGATGTGTGGAAATGCTTCCCACTTCTCAACTAAACACAAACCCCAAGGAATCCCTCCATATTTATGTATTTGAAGGCAGAAGAAGAAGTATGTAAACACATTTGTAACATCTGTGCTTTAATAGAAAAGATGATGACATGGTAGAGAAAGGTAAATACACAGTACCTTCAAAGACCGTGTTTAAGCAAGACAGAAAGTAATGGTGCCCTGGTACTGAAATGATAAATGATAAATTAATTAATAACTTTAAATATGGTACTCCTCATGAAACTCTGTACCATTATGTTAGGAATAAAGGCTTGATGACAACATAAATGACTCAAAGAGAGTGAAAGTGAAGTGTGCTGCCCCATTTCTACAACATAAAAACAAAAAATCCACCCTAACATTATCATAAGAAAGACTTTTTTTTTCTATGGAAAACACTCACAAAAAAATCACACTATTGTAACTTCCGTGATGAATTCACTGAGTTCTGCAACTGACATTTCTATATAACTAATTATCCTGTTATAGATGGATGATATAATGGTATTGTAATGGATAATATAATGGTACTATATTAATACACTTGCATATTAATGAAAGATTTGGTAAAATGTGAAAGCTGTTTGGAAAAAAACACTTGAGAAGTAAAGTAGCTTCATCAATGTTAAATCTTCATCACAGGTTTTAAGACATATCATGGAACATAAGTGCTTTTATGAGTTATAAAAATTACTTCAATTTTTGACACTCTGTGCTTCAAGGAATCCTGATTGGCAGCTGATTAGACTTTTGCTCCAGTCATTACCTCCTTTAGTGAAATTAGTAGGCTAGAAAATTGCATTGTAATTCATCAAGGGGAAATTAACATTTCAAGAGCTCTTAAACCTAAGATCAGATATTTACTTAGTATACAATATACATTTTTTTTCAAGCAATTTCTAATAAAAATCTGCCAGATAGTAGTATTATCGATTCATCTGGAGTTATTGCAATCCATTTCTGCACATTTGGTCTTCGTAAATGGGAAAGTTTTATCTGCCTTGAATTCCCTATATGATAGCATTAAAATAAATTACAGAGAGAATGTGATCTCTCTGTTATTACTGTCTCTCGCATGTTCTATTTAAAATCATCTTGAGCACCAACTACTTTTGAAAGGATCTTTCAAGTGCAACCAATACTAACAGTATTTTCACCCTAATACAAAGTAAATAGCTTACTGTCAGAATTTCTCTCCCAAAATCAATGTGAGCAATGCGCTAGAAATTTACACATGAAAACATCATAGCTAAATAAAATTGTTAATTAGATGTAAAGGTATGTTAGATTTATTTTAGTAAAACAAAAGTTTTTAAAAGATTATAAACTGAACATACCCCCAATCTAATTAAATTAGAAGCAAGCCATCATATGACTTTAGGAATATTCTTGTCAGTCTTCAAAAGTCAATTTTAAGTTCTACTAAGAACTTTTACTCTCTTAAACTAGATATAGAGAAGGAAAAGTTCAGTGTATGAAAATGTGTGGGTGGTGAAGGTATCAGAAAATGAAAGACTGACTAGAATACATCATTCTTTCATTCACTATAATTACAAATTCAACAGAATCACATTAAATTAATATCTTATTTATATTTTGTAGGTACAGCTAAGGCATTGAATACTCATTAAGTTATAAAATATCAATCATTAGATAACATACATTATTTTTTGGAGAGTTTTAGAGTTATATTTAATCTTGGAGGAGGGGAAATTTTAAAATTGACAAAATAGCACTGAAGGATAAAACAATTTCAAAAAGTTGGGTTTTGTTATTAAATGAAGTTATTTATCACTGATAAACAGTAAATCTAAAATAATCATTATCCCTGCGAAGATACGTTTTGCTTTCGAAATATTGCTCAGTACAGGAACATAAAATCACTGGGCTATAGTATTATTTAGTCATTAAATCGCCTTTTCTCCTCCCGCGCCCCCTTCCATGGCTTTGCTCCTACCTGTCCCCACCCTGCATCTGCTGGTTTGTTTGATCTGGCTGTTTGCTTTTGGTCACCCCCTCTGTGCTTGCACAGACACAAATGGTATATGGTATTACTAATGTATTTGACATGTGAACACATGAATGATATACACTTCTTCTATAGCCAAAAATCAGCCAAAGAGATAAAAATAGCATCATGTTATAAATGCAGATTATGAAAAGCCTTTGTGCTGTCATAGGAAGCATTGATTTCAACTATATTGACATATTTCATTCATTATATATCTGATAGATAAACTAGAACCCTAAAAGACATTAATCTAGAGAGTTTTAGAAAATTGCAATGATGAGGACATATTAATGTACACTGGAGTGAGACAGTGGACAAAAAAATTATCATATAATAATCTGGAAATATGAAATGTCATTGGAATGCTAAATTATTAAAATAAGTTCTGAAAACTGTGAGGATGGATCCCAATTTTTATTTTAATGAATTACCAAGAAAAGGCAAGGAAACCACTATAAAGCAGCACAGGGGCTTTGAAATGGACTTTTGAAGTCAGCACACATACTTACTGATCACAGCTTTCTAGCTCACATACTTAGACCCTTCCATTGCTGCTGACAGTTGTTAAGCAGCTGCATCAGGCTCTTAGTTGTAAAAAGAAAGCCTTTGCCTCATTATGAAACATCACTTTCTAGGCACAAAGAATACACAACTACAATCCAAATTCACTGTTTCTTAGATTCATAAGAGAACAGTTTAATGGCTGTTGAAAATATATCATTATTTAAAATAACCAGAATTTCATATTTTATTAAAGCTACAACTTATTTAGCACCTAATGTGCTATCAGCTAAGTACTTTATGTACATTATTGCTTGTTATTCTCACAATAATCCCATCAGATAGGTTTTATTTCCAAGACAGATGAGGAATGGAGGCTTAAATGTGTGGTTTTTTTTTTTAATTCCACCCATCCACACATCTAGACACCTATCTGTCCATTCATTTACTCACTCATAACTGTCAACAGATAGTTAGAGAACACTAGGTTTCAGGCACTGTGGCAGGAGCAAGAGGCTGCAGCTGTGAACCAAGGCCAAAGAGTCACCATAGGCGCTATTTAATTGGACTATTAGGCCTGCATCAGCCAAATGGCCTGCAAGCAGCCTGAATTGCATTACTAACTAACATGAAAAAATAATATAACCTGTGACCTCATTAATATCACTAAATTGATGGCTTTTTTTTCCCATTTCCCTTCAGGAAGAGTATATTATAAAATGGCATATTATAAAGTAATATGAAATATTTTAACATTTCACTTTCTTAACAAAACCTAAATTTGTGAACACTACCAAAACACATTAGGACTGTCTTAATTACTAATGGACTAAGTAAGTCATGCACTTTTTAAAGTGTTTCCTCAAAATGCGAGTGCCACTTGCACCAGTAAACAAAAATGCTGGGTATGTGTAATATATAAATGTGTTACACAATTGTATGAGTTTTGAATTGTGTAAAAGCTCCTGGGAGAGTGACAGCCCACTCTGAGGGAGTAAAAAATGGTGTTCCCCATTAGACTGACTTGAACTATACTGTGCAGTACTTTGGGACTGCTGATGAGTCATTCCTAATACTTAAGCAATCCTGACACTTAAGAATGTGAATCAAGGAAGAGTTTTCGTGATAGTTTAGTAAAGCCTACTTTTGGTGGTGGACAGCTGTAGTGGGCGAAAGGGCTGTGAACTGCAAGAGAATTAGGCAAGACTTCAGGCTTTTCAGTGAATGATAGTTATTCTATAATCAGCTTTTGAAGGAGGAAAAACGGTACCAAACTTCCCACTGAGCTGTGTAAGTGTATCCTGATGGTAGCTGAACGAAAGCATGGTCCTGCTTGGTCATAGGTCACTGAAAAACTACTGATTAAAGCAATCTCCCTAGCCAAAGGAATTAACTCTACTAGAACCTTCTAAGATAGTTGGAGAAATAAAAATAAACATTTTAGAGCAGACAAGAGTTGATTGAATTACATAAATCAGTTAAGGAATAATTGAATGGAGTGAGTTGAAGGAGAAGGTATCTGGATCTTAATGATGTGCTAATTCCTTTAAGAGATGGATTTATTTATTAAAAAATATGTTAAGTTTACTCACAACAGGGGAAAAAAAGGGATGGGGTTATCTTAGACTCTGCTAAAGTGCAAATGGCTTACACTTGTTAATCCTTCCACAGGAAATTTAGGGGACTTATTTGGAAGCAAGTGATTAAATGCGTTGCTGCCAGGTTGAAAAGTATGATTACCACTGGTGGATAAGATGGCCAGGGGCCCTGCATCAAAATATGCGGCTGAATATAAATTAAGTATGCATGTCTTTGTCTAGCACACATATGTAATGCCTACATGTACTGCTGACCTAAGTTCTTTATATATATTCACTCACTTAATTCTTACAACAAGCTGATCCTGTGAATACCATTTTTATTATACCCATTATACAGATGGAGAAACCAGGGAAATGAGAAGGTAAAAAACTTGTCCAAAGTCACACAAATCCTGGCAGTATCAGATTTGGGGCCAGGCAGGCTTTTAAGATCACATGTTCAATAAGTGTGTTGAGCATCCTTTGTATAAGTAATCCTGCAAAGGTGTAACGACAGGCTGGCCTAAATTGAAGGAACTGACAAGAACCACTGAAAATTATAGCTTGAAGTAGGGAAGAAAGCAGCAGAAAAAGATTCCAGGTGAATGTTTATGGAACTTCCATTTCATTTTCTTAGTTCTGAGACCAGTTCTGAAATGTCTAATTATTTCCCAATTTCTTTTCCTCATTTCCTCCTAACAATTTTAGAAACTGAGGAGAAAACAGAAGGCTGGGAAGAAAGATTTATGTGACAGCAACTATGTTCCATTTTCCACTTGCTTTCAATGCGGGCTGTATTTGTATGTATGAAATGCAATGGGATTTTTAATAAATGATTTCTGAAGGATTAGACATTGACTATTGATAGAACTCAATTTAAAATATAACAATATTAATTTAAACTACCAGTAAGGAAAATCCCATCATAGAATTATTCCAGTGGATACCATCAATATAGAGATGCTACTGATGGGGATACTCTATGTCAAACCAATACAAAAAGAAATTGATCTGCCTTTTCTTCCCAGCTTTAGGTTTTAATGAAAAAATAAGTTTTAGAAAGAAAAGACATCATAATTCAGACTTCAAAAAAAAAATTATAGAAAATTTCAACTGAAAAGAAGTTGTTCCCTGACTTCCAAAATCCTGACAGGAGCTTGACTGACAGAAAAGATTTTTTGGAAGTCAACCATCTAAAATGTTGCTTATTCATGATGCTGCCAAGGTAGAAAATACTGAGAGGGAAATGAGACTGCAATCTCTCCTTGTCCAGCTGTCAAAGACAACAGCAAATTTCTCTTCCACCAAAGAGACAAAACTTGTAGGGGGAAAAAAAAAAAAGCACTGTCAGAAAATTGCATATCACCTCAGTGGGTTGGAGGAACATCTGAAAATGGATGTGATGTGACAGCAGCCACCTGGACACCAATTCAAAAATGACAAATACTATTGCTGTAGTACAGTTTGAACCACAGGGAATTGGCAAATCATAATGAAGAGAAGAGCCTACACGTGTAAAGCTACAGGGAAGGCCTGATTAGGCTTCTGGGTATGGGCGAACAGAGAGGCTGAGCAAGGTGACAGCGTACAAGCCTCAGATACAATGTTCTCCTCAGTGTTCACTTTAATGTTTCACTCAGTCTTCTTTTCAACATAACTACCAATTAGGCAGTTTAATGAAAATAAACCAATGACCCTAGTAGGACTGCCAACTTGTAGGGGATTTGCAGCATCTTGGTGATCACCTGGATCACTAACCTGAAGATCACCTTTAGAAAGTGACTATAAGATCCATCATGGAGCACTTTTTTTTTCCTTCTTAATGCTATAGAAATCAAGGTACACTAGGAGAGCTGACTCCCAGACATGCCCACGTCAAGGCAAGCTAATCCTTTAACCCAGCCCAGAAAGGCAGCCGCAAGAGTGTTCAGTGGAAGGCTCTGAGAACATCCCCCTCCTCACACCCTGCTCTCTCCTGTCATCCGTCCTCCTGCTGGTTCTCTCCAGGTTAGCATTTGCCAGTAGGTCTACTATATTAGCAAACCGCATCTTGTTTGTATAGGATGAAAGCCACCTCGGCTCTGCTATTCTACTTTCACATCTACTACCATCATTCCGCATCGTGGCTGGTGGGCTTCCTTTCTTGCCTTCAATGGCAGGCCTCAGAGGCGTTTTACTTTTCCACCTTTCAGTGCCTTTACTTAAGCAGATTCCTTCAGCATCAGTGTTTTCATCCTGGATTTCCTTAACTTTACCTGTCATTGACCTGCTTTAGACCTTCTTCCCCAAAAAGAGAGGGAACCATATTGTGTTAATTTTTGAATCTCTGACACAGGGTACAATCCTTTAAACTTAGCAGGTGTTCAAAACATGCTTGTAGGTATAAAGGGCAACGTTTTGAAAAAGGTTTAGATCACTTTGTTGCAGTCCTTTTTTTTTTGGCATCAATATATCACATAAAGAAACATTTCAGCACAGGTGCAGATGCATGAACAGCAAGAAGCCTGGGCATCTAGTCAACCTGGTGATGGATCAAAACACAATCTCTAGGCCTCTTTTCCTCTCTTCACTCCCTTTTGTGCTCCCATTTGGTTTCCCATGATCACTCTTGTCTTGACCAACATTGCAGGTGTTTCCCTACAGCCCAGAAAGGGATGCAGTGGTGTAAGCTTAAGGCTGCAGTGGTCCCCAGGAAAAGAAAGAAGACAGAGAGGAGTGGGGGCGGGGAGAGAGAGAGGGAGGGAGATAGAGCAACAGAGACAGAATACAAATAAATCTATGCCTTTGTTAATCAGATCAATGGAATTCCATAGAAGAAAAGTAATCTCTTATATCAATCACCTCTTTACTTCATCTTTACTGTCCCCTCACTGTTAAACTATTCACTAGAGATATTACTTAGCTTTAGACAATATGGCTTCAAGTATATTCTGGTTTTATTTATTTGGGGGGTACTGGAGGGTATAAAGTTGATCACCCTCCACTGCCCTGTAGGGGTGGGGAATTGTGTATATTCCACCGTGAGTGGAATTGGGAGAATTGTGTATATTTTCAGTTCGTAGTACTGATCCCCTGATGAATAGATATCTATTTAGGGATTCATTTAATATCCACTTTACAAATGAAATGACAGAGGAAAAAAGCACCTATCCTCCTTATCAACATTCTCCCAAATATTTCTAGCTTAAGAGGCACTTCTGAAATAAATCTGATTGTGAAAAATTCCATTCATTACCACGTGAAAATGACATTTTAATAGAATTCTTATTCTTATAGATGACAGGCTCTGTGTATTGTAATAAGCAAAAGAATTACATCAATTAAAATGAAGATAAATAAAACTTGAAAATAAATTGTGCAGCATTTAAAAATTAATAGAGGCCATAAAGAAAACCATAAATAACTGACATTCCATTTTTTTCCACTGAACATTAGATTAATTCAGTTTATAAACATGTTCTTAAAATTTTGTTTTTATCAAATGTGCCTCATATCATTTGGGAAAACTCAGCATTGTTTACCATGTGTCTTCACATCCATACACTTTTTATTCTAATATATGAGAATTAATTTTATACTTGGCTTTGCTTTTATGTTCTTGATTTTAAAAGGAGGCTTGCACCCAATGGCTAATATTCATCATATGCCTAATAGTTGTCATTTAAGACTTCAAGCTAAATCAAGACTATGATATAATATGGGATTTCCATATATGATCAAAATAAAGAATTGATCAGAAGATTGAAATAAGTCCTTACCTCTGTTTCAATGATAAATCCATCAGTCAGAAAGTAATTGTTATAATCTACCAATAAACAATTATCACAACGATTAATAAGTTTATGTTAGCATATTTTACCTTTGTATTGCAAAGGAGGTCCTCTCATTTCTGGACACTCACTATTCTGATGGAACATTCTTTCTGAGCACAGAGAATTCAGCAGTAATGAGCTTTATCGCCTATGAGCAAGGTTTCTCTAGCTCCAAAGAATCACACATATTGTGAGTGACAGGGTGATAGCAGGGTCTACAGAGAAGCCCCTGATTTTCAATACTGAAGCCTTTTTTATTTTCAAGATATTCAAAATAGTCATAAAATGTTGAAGCAAAAGCCCCAGATTTAGTCTCTCCTCAGTCTGAGATTACGTGTTTGCCTGAGACTAACAGCTCTGGACAGGAAGCTATGGCCTTGAGGTATACTTTTCACAAGGAAGAGAATAAAAAGTTAAGACCCATGTCACCCCTCAAGCTCAGTTGCATTTACTTCCTGTGGCCTGCAGGGAAAATTTTTATACTAGTCATCTTTCCCAGGCAGAATTCTGGAGTTAATCTTTTAGTCAACAATCCCCTGATGAATATTTATTGAATGCAAAAGGAAATGAGGATAAGGAGGTGAAGATGAATCTTCAAGGAACTATGTCTTTATACTTGTTTGGAAAAAAAAAAAACGCTGCAGGAAAATCCTAAAGAGGGTATTAAAAAACTGCAAATGTCTCAGTTGCAGTCACTATGGAGTTACTCCTGTTCTTCAAGATCAAGCGCCAGTGAGGGCAAGCTGGCAGGAGAGGCACTCCCATTTTGTGTTTACTCTTATTGGGACAAGTTATCACTGGACTTTTCACCAGTGCTTTTATTCAACTTGTCAAGGGTATCAAACTGATCACCCTTCAGGCTGCCCTGTGCAGGTGGGAAGTGGAGTTTGGGGAACCTGGGACTTCATGAGAGGATTTTACATGTGTTTGCCTGAGGCTAACATAACATGTTATGTAAAACGCTCTCATGAAGTCCCAGTTTGCCAAATTCTCTGAACAATTCTGTTGATGGGACTGCATATGAACCCCCAGTTGGGAAAGGGCATTAACAAAAGCAGAGCCAAAATTGTGGCTTTTAAATAAAATGTTAGGCATGAAAAACAGTCACAAGACATGCTCTAAACCAACAGAATATGAGAAGACACTATATTTGCCACAGTTGAGCAAAGGCTTAAAATTGCATGTGTCCTCTCAGCTGCCTTCCTGGCTCTGGCTCTGGCTATCCTCTCTCTCTGTCTCTCCTGTGCTGTGTCATAGCCCGGGTAAGGGCTGCTCCAGGAACCTCGGTTCTCAGATGAGAAGACATGTAGAACAGGACCCCAGTCTGCCAGTAGCCAAGCAAAGTCAAACCTGCCACAGAGCGGCTGTTTGGTACATGAATTTAAATGTTTACATGTATTTTATGTGTATAGAAAAAATAAGTCTCAAAAGCTCACATTGGACTGTTACAGGTGCTGATGAAATCAAGCTATACAGGAATAATTTTCACTTTTCACTTTGCTCATTTGTATTGCTTGATTATTTTTTAATGAATAAGTACCACTTTTGTACTTATTTCTTCACTTTCATTTTTTTATTACTATTGCTAATCTCCACTGAATATAGATAGCTGAGATTTAAATTATAACGAGTTTACTTTTCAAGAAAAAGAACATTAATAATAAAAATGTGTTGATTTAAGTTGAAAAAGAAAAGCAACAAGGTTCATGAACAATTTATGATCAGGGTGACACAGGGAACTAAAGAGAAATACACAAGTCAGTGTGGAAAGGGCAAATTTTATTTTAAGTTGTGGCCTTTATGAAATTCATTTGAGGAATATTTATTAAATGCCTGTTCTGTGCAGAACACCATAAAGTAATATAACAACGAACGAGGCAAAATCCTTGTCCATTAACTGTCCATTCTCCAAAAGGATGGCTTGTTTGCTGATAAGTGCAACTCTAGCAAGTAATGTTACAGACATTACTTATGAGCATGAGAGGGGAAAGCCTTACTTCAGGCCGCATTTCAGGAAGCTCTTGAAAGGTTAGTATGCAAGGCAAGGTGGAAAAAGGCATGTCAGGCTGGGGGAAAAGGATACAAACACAGAGATAAGAAAATAAATGGCATATTAAGAAGGCTTTGAACAGAGCACTTTACTTGAAACACAAGGATCAGGTAAGGAAGACATCAGAAATAAAGCTTAAAAAGCCTATCAGGGCCAGGGTGAGGCAGGCTAAGGAGTTTACCTTTAACATAATATGACATAAGAGCCAAACAATATATCTATGCAGGAAAATTAGATGACCAAGGTATTGTTTTAGGAATATTAACCTAGTTGAAATCAAATGGAATGAAATAGGGGAAAACTGGGCATGGGGTAGCCAGGTAGGAGGCTAGTATGATACCTCAGTCTTTAAATTAAAAAGTCTTGGATTGAGATCATCTCAGTGGGCCTATATGTGCCCATGATGAATGAATTTTTTGGTTTTAAAGCAAAGTTTATGGTAACTAGTTACAGAAGCCATGGGAATCTAACACAATTGCAAATGTCGTTTCTAACATGTACGTGAGAAATCTCAATACATACTCAAAGGGTGAACCAAAGTAATGATGAAGTAGTAAAATAATTAATTAATCATTAATAAATTAATAAAATTACAAAAAGTCAAATGAATTTGAGATTTTTCTCAAAATATGTGTCTTATTTTACACTAACATGTTCCCTTAAGAGATAATTCTTGTCGAAGTTCTTTGGAGCTAGAGAAACCCAGCTTCAAAAAAGTCTCTAAGTTATGTAATTTTATTTACCACTTTTAAAGAAACATCTCTGTATCAGACACTAAAAACTTTTAACTATCCATTGCCTTCTTGCTCCCTAAATAAGGAATATCATGAATCAACGATAGCAAGTTGGTTTTGAGATATTATCAATCATAGCATAAAAAAAAAAACAAAGCCACAGATTTAAGAAAGAGACTCAGTGGGGGAGGAGGACACTTATCATTATGTACTCAAGAAGATAGGATACTTCTTAAATATCTTTTATCCTGCATGAAGTACACATACAGTTAACAATTTTTTGTAAATTCCCATATCTGCCATATTTCAAAACCTTGATTTTACCTACTGTACCATATAACCAAAGAGTTCTATGTATAAAACCAGTTTTCATATTAACGTTTCTTAATATTTTCTTAAACATACTTTTAATCCTGACTCTAGGCACACAGTATTTAAATTAAATACTAAACCTATTAAGAGAAAATTAAGGACTGATTTCTGCCAGAATTTCCCTTTGCTCTGTCAGATTTTGAATGGCCACACTTAAAAGAAGTAACATCACTCATAACCCAATAGAGCCCCTTTATCTTTCTTAACATTACAATCAACGTTCCCTAATCCTAATAATTTCATCTTAAATGAAGTCAAAAAGACCCTTGAATCTCAGGGAAATGCTATTCCAATAAATTATAAATTAAATGCTGCATTAAAAAAAATTTTAAACAACTGGAATTTTTTCCTACTCAGGTGGTCACTGTCTAAGATTCCAATTGGTGTGCTCATTTTAATAGCATATGTGTGAGAGTTATACTATACAAAGATAGTCAATGGCATGCAAATTATAAAGAATCCCACTTAGTCTTTAAAAAAAAAAGAATTTTAAAAAGAAGACAAATGGAAATGTACTGATAATCCCAAATGGGTTTAGCAAGAGACAGACAAGTCACAGTCATTTAAACATCTGGAAGTCCAAAGACCTGCAAAAGTGATTCTGTAAGTTACCTACACTTTTATTAAGTGGAGAAATGTAAGAAGGTCCCCAACATACTTCAGTGGAGATTAGATAAAATGCAACATTTTGTAACATAGATAATAATACTTTTTCATATTTAAATTGTGTTAGCCTGTCTTCTTTAACTGCTTATAAATGCCTAAATGGATTTATTTTCTTCATGTTGGCATATTTCTATTCAAACTCCAGGCATTCAGACTGGTGTAAACTAATTAAAATCCTATTACATAAAAGTTCAATAATCTAGAGGGAAAGGCATTATAATTAGAAGCAATCTGCAAACATGATTTATATTGTTTATAAGGCCTAAATATTGCTAAGAGTTACATGAATTTTTAGAAAACAATTGTTAATTTTAATTCACTTCAATTTGATCTTTGAGTTTCTGGGGCTTATTGCTTAAAGCCTCAACCAATCTACTTGGTCAAAATTATCTTCCTCTACTGTACAATGAGTTTAAGCAAAATATATAAATACATACACACAAACATACACACACTTAAAAAAAACTCCTCTAAGTTTTTATAAATTGGTGTTAGTTTGGACTCTTCTCATCTCAGCCATCTATGAAGAACTTCTTGTTTTTTCTCCATTCTTGCCTAAACCCCTCAATTGCATTCTTCAGCATACTGACTATCTCATGTTGTTTTAAAAGCTCGCAATGTTGAAAGACGGGGTAACAACAATAGTCAAGAGGATGGGGTCAGCAGCCAGAGTGCCAAGACTCCAATCGTGATCCTGCCACCTTCCAGTCACAAGGTCTCAAACAAGATGCTTAACTTTTTCCTGCCTCCATTTTTTCATCTGTCAAGAGTAGATAATAATAGTGCTAACTCATAGGGTTGTTGAGAATCTTAAGAGGGTCAATAAATATAGAGAGCTTGGAACATAATAGGAGCTGATAACAAGTCCTAATGCTCTGATTGCTTTATATGTGTGTCTCTTTGAGATAATAAAATGAGGACAAAAACTTAGCTCTAAATGTGAGAATTTTAAAAGTTAAGATTGACCAGGAAATATAGGGTGGGTGGGGAGAGTGAAGAGGATAAAGGGGCACAAAAATTCTCAATCACAGTATAAGTTGTCATGGGATGGTAGTACAGAGGGAGAACATAGCCAGTGATTCTGTAACATTTTTTCTGTGTTGATGGATAGTAACTGCATTAGTTGAGGTGAGGATTTAATTATGTGGTAACTGTTGAACCACTGTGTTGTATACTTGAAACCAGTGTAAGATTATATATCAACTACACTTCAATTTAAAAAAAGAGAGGTATTACTATGAAAAATTATATGCTAACAAATCAGATAACCTAGAAGAAATGGATAAATTCTTAGAAATATGTAATCACCCAATACTGAACCAGGAAGAAATAAAAAGAATCTGAACAGACTGACTACTGTTAATGAAATTAAAGCAATAATAATAAAAACTCCCAACAAACAAAAGTCCAGGACCAAATGACTTTACAGGTGAATTCTATCAAACTTATAAAGAGTTAATACCAATCTTTCTCAAATTATTTGAAAAAAATTGAAGAGGAAAGAATGTTTTCAAATTAATTTTACAAGACCAGCAGTGCCCCGACACTAAAACTGGACAAAACACTAAACAATAAAGAAAATTACAGACCAATATCCCTGATGAGCTTAGATGCAAAAATCACAGTAAAATATTAGCAAACTGAATTCAACACATTAAAAGGATCATACGCCATGATCAAATAGAATTTATTCCAAGAATGTATGATTGGTTCAACATCTGCAAAACAATCAACATGATACACCTTGCTGACAAAAGGAAAAAAAATGAAAAAATTATATAATCATTTCAGTAGATGTAGAAAAAGCACTTCATAAAATTCAACATCCATTTATAATAAAAATTCTCAACATAGTGGGTATAGATTAATACTTATCTCAACATAATTAAGGCCATATATGATCAATTCCCAGCTCATGTACTCAATTGTGAAAACATGTGTTTTTTCCTCTAAAGATCAGGTACAAGACATAATTAGGGCCATATATGAGCAATTTGAAGCTCACATACTCAATTGTGAAAACATGACTTTTTCCTCTAAAGATCAGGTACAAGACAAGGATCCCCACCCTTGCCACTTTTATTCAACATAGTATTGGAAGTCTTAGCCACAGGAATTAGGCAAGAAAAAGAAAAAGCATCCAAATTTAAAGGAAGAAGTAAAACTGTCACTGTTTGACAATAACATGATACTATGTATAGAAAACCCTAAAGACTCCACCAAAAAACTACTAGAACTAATAAATAAATTCAGTAAAGTCATAGGATATAAAATTAACAAACAAAAATCAGATGCATTTTTATACACTAATAACAAGCTATCAGAGAAACTAAGCCAACCATCTTATTTACAATTGCACCGAAAAGAATAAAATCCTTTAGAATAAATTTAACCGAGGATTTGATAGGCCACTTCATTCTGAAATCAATATGACAAAGATGAAAGAAATTAAAGATGACACAAATAAATAGAAAAATATTCCATGCCTATAGATTGGAAGAATTAATATTGTTAAAATGGCAACACTACCCAAAGCAGTCTACAGATGCAATGCAATTCCTATTAAAATACCAATGGCATTTTTCACAGGAAAAAAAAGATTGACCAGGAGATAAAAAGATGGACTATAGTTCTTCAGGATAGGAAGGAAAAGGACTTAGCTAGAAGCAGAACGCCCAGACTCCAAAGCTAATGTACAGCATATCTTTGCAGTGCAACCCTTCCCTGTATCTATGTATTCATTACATCTTCTGAAGACTAGGAGAGAGGAAGTCAGGGAGAAGAGCTGAAATAAGTGACTCAAGATTTAGAAAGGCCACCTTTCTTACAGATTCACAATCACAATCATTACATACAACTGAAATACTCTACACATACGTCGTATATTCATTTCAGGTAAAAAGAATTTTAAAAATCACTTAATATCCCCTCACATAATTAATAAACAAAGATCACAATGTCTGAAAATTGCCTCATCTTTAAAGATAATTGTATGTCATGTGTTCTAAACAAAGTTTTATCTTCAAGTAATGAAGTATAACAGCTAATTCTCACAAACTGGAAGACTGTGTCTTGGATAACATTTGAGGGACTTTTCAATTGTAAATAAGCTGGTTCATTAAATGGAGAGTTAGAAACATTCATTAAGGGGTAAAAATAAGTAAATGCACTTCTTACTCAAATTATCTGGTATGACGAACTAATGGCATCCTAAACACATGTTCTATTGTGTTGCTTTATCGAAGGACTGCATTATATATTTTTTAAATATACAACTATTGTATGATATGCAGGAACTGCCTAATTTAGAGAAATCACAAGCGGTGCTCCTGCTTTCCTGGGTCAAGGGAGCAAATGTTATACTAGGAAGGCTTCTTAGGTCTGGTCTTGCCAAATCTGATAACAATAAATATATTGTGTCTAGTTCTAGACTATACAATTAAATGGGAAGATAGCAAATTTGGCGGAAGTTCATAAGAAATTTGCCATTAGAACTTTGAGGAAAGATTAAGACACCTTTGATTATTCATTCTGAATAAAAAAAAATGCTAAGTAGTGTTTTCTAAGTCAAGATTCCTATAGAGAGGATGATGAACACACACAGTTCTTGACACTGTATTTGCTAAACACAATTCCAGCTCCTTTTCCTTCTTGCCTTACGTCTGCTTCTAGGATATCATCCCCTGTCTTCTACTCTCTCTGCACACACCCAAGTGCCTCTGGAGATACATGTCAGTTTTTCAAAAGAAATATAATAAAAGTAATCATACCTTGCCCTCCTCTGCATTCTGCTCAATATCTGGAGATACATGTCACAGTTTTTCAAAAGAAATATAATAATAAAGGTAATCATACCTTGCCCTCCTCTGCATTCTGCCCAATACATACACACTCACATATACTACCATTACCCCCACCTCCACCACTGATTTTGCTAAATGGTACTTCTACTTGCCCAACCCAGATAAATACCTGGGGGAACCTTTAACCTGTCTATGTTCCCATATCAATCCATCACTGTTACTGATTCAACTTCCTTTTTATCTCAGGAATCCATTATTTTATAATCTCTGTTTCCTCTTCCTCTGCCACTAACAGTAGTTTCACCACTCTTTCTTAGGTATATCACTGCAAGGTCTCCTCTCTACTTTATTGTCTGTACTTCCATTAGACTGGAGTAATAATTCCAAAATGAAAATCTGACCATATATCTCGCATGCCTGGAATAATTCAGTGAGTGCCAGTAACTCTCTCACCTCCCACGAATCTCTACTGCAGCCCTTGGTCTCGTTCAACAGAAGGGATTTCTCACCTCCAAACCTGCTCTCTTCTTACCTCACATTGTCCCCGATCTTTGAGCATATTCTTGTCTTTACCTAAGTAATTTCTACTTATCCTGAAGGCTCGGATCAGACACTTTTTCAGGAAAACTTACAGATTTCTCTGTCACCCTGCTCAACAGTCTAAACTAGATGTTCCCCCTTTGGGCTCCCACAGCATGCTCTATTACTCATACTATATTTAATAGTCTGTTAATTTAACAGTTCTTTTTATTCAACCATCAGGTCAGGCATTATTTGCCATTGAATCCAGAATGACTGGCACAGTGCCCAATACGTAGCAGGCACTATTTAATTGTTGAATCAAATAGAATGAATAAAAGACATAGGTCTCAAGAATCAAAACATGTAAAGAGAATTCTTAAGAATGTTTTGGATGTGTTAATAGTGAGAATTTATCAACTAAAATAAATACTAAAAATAATAAATAAATAAGCAAATATTAAAATAAAAGTATTTTTAAATTCAGTGTATTTTGATGTTGGGGACAAGGTCCGAAGTCCTGCTCCCCTAAGAACAGATTCTGAGGCAGAGATTTGCGTACAGGAAGTTCATTGAGGAGAACGTCTCAGGAACAGTGCCTATAAGGGAGTGACAATGGCAGGACTGAACAGAGAAGAAGTTGAACTGCAATGCATTTGCAAAGAGGCCTCCACTGATCCTACCAGGACCTCTGAACCTGGGATTGCCCTTCAGAATTGGCCCTCATCAAGGCAATAGGTCTGGACTTTTGTGCCCCTATATCCACTGGTCATTAAATGCAGGCTGATCCTGAGATGGGGCCATAACCTTTGTGAGATAGTTTCTTTCAGCAAAGATCAATTCCCATAGAGAGAATTAGTTTTGAAACATCAGCAGTCAATATTTCAAGCAACTGAGAGAATGAATGTCCCACCGGTGAAAGGGATGTGCGTCAAACTCCTAAACATTTTAATGATGTAGAGAATCCCTGGATTTCCATAGGGCTTACCTGGGTCACACATGTCTTACTAAAGCTTGCCACTTACTGCAAGATCAATACGATAAACATACTGTCATCAAATAATAGACCAACATGAAATTCAGCAGAACATCTAGACTATCCAAGTCCCTTCAGAGGGCAAGGCAGAGCATAGCCCTGGGGCAAGGCATAAATTTTTACTTGTCTAACCCAAGTGAATGCAAAGTGTTTCTGTTTCTCTTCCCCAGTAGGGATGGGAAAGAATGCATTTGTCAGATCAATGGCTGCAAATCAGTTACTTGAAGCTTAGTTGCGTTTGTGGAATCCCTTGTCATGCATCAGAATTCATCTGTTTTTCATAGGGGCCAGACTTGTGTCCACTTCGCTATCAGAGAGTCCAGCTCTGAAAAAGCACCTGTGCAGTCAGCCTTGGCATCAGGGAATAACTACCAGCAGCCCTCTCAGAGATAATGGTGCTCTTCTCACGAATGATGACATACTCACTTTGGCAAATGGAGCATCCTGTAGGTCCTCCTGCAGAACGTGGCCATCTGGTTGGGTTTCTAATCTGATGTATCTATGAAGCCAACTGCTATGAGCCTTTCGATTCCTTCATCTAATGTCTCCCACAGCATTTCTGGCATTTCTATTTTTCATTGTGTAGGCCATCACTTTCTCCATTCTTCCAAGAGCCATCCTAGCAATGTGTTAAAACCATCTCCCAAAGTCATTGGTAGGGTATTAAATTATGTATCATATGAGAGTTCTCCCATGTTAATAAACTTTCCTTATTCAACTTTATGTGCCAGCCACTCTGTCCAGCATCTCTGGATCCAGACACACATATATACCCTAGTTCTTGTCAGTACATATTAGCTAGAGTCTGAAACTCTTCAGACTTCCTCCTAAAGCATACCTCATACTTCACTGGCCATGTTATGCTGGAAATTGACCCTAGATATTGGTCTGCTGACCTGGAGATTGGTTGAAAAAAGACACAAAACTGTATTTCAGTTGTAACAAAGGCTTCAGCCAGTTCTACAGCAAGCTCTGTCATTGGGCTGGTCCTTCAGAGTTGTTCCCTCTCCAGGCAAGGGGCTGTGGATTCATGCTGTCTCTATGAACAGCCACTGGATGTGAACTAGCCCCAGGGAGACAGATTTGACCAAAGGAGGCAGTTTCCTTTAGCAGAAGGCAAGTCAGTAGAAGGCAAGTCCATACAAGGGCTTAGCTGTGAGTCATCAGCTGACAACGCACCCAGTAACAGGGGGATACGTCTCTCACTTTGAAAGTAGGAGCTGGGTGGCACATCGGAGTGTCCACTCTTTGCAGAATGACAAAAGGCGAAAGAATATAATGGGGGAAAACTTTAAAAACTCTGCCATTATCCTCTTCTTTGGCATCTGAGAATGAGATAAACAGCTCAGATCTACTGGCTGTCATTTCATGAGGTCAGCATTTTTAGGAGAGTAAATCATTAGAATGTAGGATCTGTTCTTGCAAAGATTTAGGCCAGCACAACAAGTGGAAAATTTGGGAGACAATAAGGTCCCTTAAGGAGTCCTCTGGACCTAGAAGGCTAAGCTCTGAAAACTTCCAGTCTCTCAGAAGCTTCTGGAAATGTTTATCCCCTACATTAGAACAATAAGATCAAATTTTAAAAACTCTTTTTGTGACTTGGACTTACACGTCAAATTCCTTTGGTAAGAGTGTTATTCTTCTGTATATTAAACAAGTCTCTTCTGTGTTCACAGTTCTAATACTTTTAAAAAACAATAATGTAATACTATACAGGTCTGCACACAGAATTAAAAAAAAAAAAGACGTTCACTAGCAGCAAAGCCAATGGCCAAGGCAGCTCTCTCAGATCTCTGACATTCCTCTGACCTGCTTAATGGACAACTTCTCAGAAATGGCATATTCTTTGTCATCATGCTATAGGATTTAAGATTAAAGATGTAGACTTTAGAAAGTTTCAAGGAAATTATTTGAGTTTCTGATACATCTATTATCCATGAAAACATAGAGGCTTGTTGACTAAAGAAAAAATTAAATATAAGATAACTAAATGTCAAATAAAATAATATGATACAATGTAAATATCTCATTTTATTTGTAAAACATTTTTCAGAGATTTTCCTTCTTTTTCCCTTTCCAGAGTCCTCATAGTTAAAAGCAGAAATAACTTACACACACACATATTTATGGGGACTAAGGCAGATATTAAATTATTTTGTCAAAATGCACACAACTAATAAGACATCTTTCTAAAGGCTGGCCACAGTCTTTTGCCTTAAAGCCTGTGTTATTTAGCTGTACCATGTAGTCATCTATAAACATGGTGTATAGCTGACCTCCAAAAGAATAGCTTGTTTTTATGTACCTAGAAAAACATTTCCCAACAGAGAGTCTTTAAAGCAAATGAAAATTAATTTGGGTTGGGGTTTTAACTTTTTGCAAATGCAAAACACAGCCACAAATCAAAATTTCTCTCCTCTGAAGGATTCCTCACTTGTTTTCATCCTTGAAACAAACACTGTGGGAAATTTAGAAAGAGCTGGTTCAGCCGGTTTAAAGTTATCTGAGCAAGAACATTTCCTATCTTATGCTGCAGCAGAAAATGCCTGAAGTTTCAAATTTTGCATGTTGTTAGGCTTTATTGAAACACAGGGCTATATGAGGTTTTTAAAGAATTGATTGATACTTTTACAGTTAGAGCAATTTCCATTTTTTAAAAGGCAAATCATTTTCTATCTTTTTATGTTGAAGAGATGCTCTTCATAATGATGATTACCCCAGCTATCAAATATTTTCTCCAGGCATAAAAGGGACTAGAGCAGCACGTATGTAAACTTATCCCTACTCCACAGTCCACGTGGATGCTGACTTCAAAGCAGAGAGGAGCCCTAATAAAAATTAAACACAACAAACTACAAACACTTCTTAATAATAGCAGCTAACAATTATACAACGCTTTGTACTTTCAAAGCATTTTGTAATCATTAATTAGTTTATCCACACAATATCCCTATGCCTATGACTTATGCCAGTATTATTATCCTCATTTTAAAGATGAGGAAACTGAGATACAAAGTGATTAAATGCCTCGTCCAAGGCCATGTAATGAATCAGTAGTAGGATCTCTGCCTGAGTTCATAATGTTCTGTCTCATTTTCAGGACTAGCAGAGCATGGAAATTCTTGGGATTCACAAACCATCTGCTTGGATTACAAGCATATTGTTATCCCCACTCACCAACAATACCCTCCTTTCTTTATTGATTTCTATCGAACAAAGCTAAGAAATTAAGAACCCTCCCTTTAACATATCTGAGTACCCAGTGAATTACTTTAAATCAAAGAAAAAGGAAAGTTGGCATATTAAGAACATCAGGTGGCCTCCAGTGTCATTGTCATTAGACCAGATGTATTAGTGATGGATCATTGAATGACATTCTCTTTCTAGGAGGAAAGGAGTCAACCACCCACCCATACCCCACAGCCAAAACTGGTGCGGCCTCCCTGCTCCCGATCACCACTACCCACTGACGCCAGCACTACGACTACCAGTGAAATGAGCCAATCCAAGGCGCCTAGGTAATTTTTTTTCTCCTAATGCTAGATAGAAAAAGATTGCCCGATCTCTCCAACTTTGAGGATATGTAAGTCCACATGAGCAAAAGAAAACTATTTTTTAACTTTTGGAAATTTATTCTAATGTGTTCCGTATTGGAATCAGCTAGGAAAGGCTAAGATAGGGTGCAGTAACAAACAACTTTCAAATCTCAATAACATAACACAAACATATTATTTCTTGTTCGTGCTACATGTCCATCTGAGGTTGGGGGAGGGCTCTGCTCCATATGGTCTTCGCTCAGAGACCCAGACTGACAGAGCCAGCCATGAGCATCTGGGTCCCTCTGACAAGAGGTGAGAATATTACAAATTGCACACTAGATCTTGAAGCTTCAGTGTAGAAGCAACACATCATCCTTACTCATGCTTCACTAGGTGAAGAAGCTACATCATCATGGCTGATTCACAGGGACAGACAAGGGCAATCCTGCCATGTGTGCAGAGGAGGAGAGCTAGCACCCACGGGAATCACAACAACGACTGTCACCAAATATTCAGCTCATTCCTCTTCCAGTCTGCCCCCTGCCTCAGAGTGACAAATGTCAGACCTAGCTTCCTCTGACCAAAGACATATGTTATGCCCAATCACTGTTTGTTACCTTCCTCCCCCCATGTCAGGGCGACTAGCATGTTTCAGATGGTGGCGGCTCTGTTGGTCTCTATCCCTGGGGAAGGATGAGGTGTGTCAGAGTCCCTATCCAACCAATAGTGGAAACAGAGCATGAACAAGCAATAACCTTTTTTGTTATTAATTTAAGTCCTTTAATTTTGGGGTTGTTTTTTATTGCAGGCTAACATGGCCAGTCCTGAGTAGTATGTCATCTTACAAGATGACATGGATTGATGGCAGCTATATTCCTGTCACTAAAGTCAGATGAAAAGCTCCATAGTCAACATGCTTCAGGAGGAAGGGAAAATAAAGAGTTCAGTGAGGGTTACCAGATTGGCTCTGATATCCATGATGCCCAGTTCTCTTCATGCTCTCTTGTCCTTCCTCCCTCCCTTCCTCCCTCCCTCCCTTCCTCCCTCCATCCCTCCCTTCCTTCCTTCCTTCCTTCCTTCCTCCCTCCCTCCCTCCCTCCCTCCTTTCCTTTCCTTTTTAAACACCAAGAATTTGGTAAAAGCAACCTAGTTAGAGTGAGCTTTTAGAATCAGAGATGCCAATGAAGTCCTGATATTGTTTTAAAAAGCAGTTAATGGATAAAGGACTAAAAGTTCTAAGAATAAAGATATAGCTCCTGAGTCTAAATGTTTTCATGGCACTTCTTATCTAGAAACCTATCCATGTTGGTACTTTCTGAAGAAGCAAACAAATAAAAGAGTGGTATTTTTATCTGACAATGGGCATTATTTTTCTTGCAAATCCTTGGGTTTTTCTTACTATAATAATTATTAATAACATTAATAATTTATTGCACCCTTATGCTACACCTGACCCTTTAAATGTACATACTACCTTATTCAATCTTTTATATAGCACAAGAGGTAGTTTTTGCCAATTTATAGATAAGGAAACTAAGATTCAAAGAGTTTGAATAATTTTGCCAGGTCCATCAGCTAATGAGTTGCTAAGCCAACATCAACCCCAAGTTTGGGAGGCATTAAAGCCCATAATATTCCCTGGGTATCACGTTGCCGCATTTTCAAATGAGAATATTCACACTGGTTGCAAGACTGCAGCATGGCTTATTTAAAAGTCTGTCATGTCAAAAACTGGGGGTTTAATAGTGAGGAAAAGAGACTGAAAGGTGAAAGCCTTCAGAGGCCCATCCTAAACCCCATGATTTCACATTGTTCAAGAATCATTTGCCAGATGCCGGACTTGCCTCCGTGGGAGGAATCCTGTGAGTTAAGCACTGTGTCACTGCCTGTCCATTCCCAATATACCAGCTAGCAGAATGCTAGCCATATACTAGGTATTAGGTTTAGTCCTTTACGTGATTTAACTCCTTCAAACTTCACAGCAATCTTATGAGACATGTTCTATTATTATCTATATTACAGGAAGACTGAGGCACCGTGAAGGAAGTCACTTGCTGAAGATCACACAGCAGGAGCTTGAAAACAGGCAGTCTGGCCCCAGAACTTAAATACTTGACCATTCTACTACACTGACTCAAAAAAAAATAGGTGAAGAATGAAGTAGGAAAGTAGGAAAAGTTCTTTCATCATGACAAATGGCAGGATGATCAGTTCATCCATTTCATTTCTGTGGGTTGGGAGGTGTGGACTGCAGACCCTTTCTAGTGACCTTGGGGGAATCATTAATTATTCAGATGAGTAGTTGCCTTATCACTTTAGCCAGAATGATAGTTTTCTTTGCTTAAAATAAGGGAGATTGAGGAAGCTTCCCTTCATGGCTTGATTCAGCTCCAAAACACGGAAGCCTAGGCTAGTACAACCATCACCTACTCAAACCACCACCAAAGCACCCCTCCCCTTCCTTACTGTGAGGCTTTGGCTGACGTCTCCTGGAGAAGGCTCTCTCTAACATCATCCATAAAAGCTCAGGGTTTCAGGAATAGACAAAATTTAAATTCAGCAGAGTCTCATAGCATTTCGACTCTGTTACTAAGCAAAGAAAGTAGATTTTATTTCATTTACTAAACACAAAAAAATGCATGAGAGAAGTACTTGAGTGAGCTGGTTCTTTAAAAGGGAGAACTAGCTCTTAAAGAGAATATTTACTATCCTTTATTGTGACTTCTAATATAAGTACAAATAAGCATCTTTGAAGCAAACTAAATGAGTCTTCTTTATGGTTTCTTGGTTTTTAACGAACAATTCTTGCAGGAAAACAGCGGAGGGTGGCACACATCTATCTTTGCTAATAAATAGAGGTTTGTTTTTCCCCATAGATCAGGTACAAAATCATATTCACCGTGCAGAGAATAGAATTTGTTTTAAAGACACAGAGAAGGGTAAATTCTCAGATATGAGTTCATGGCTGGTACTGGAGGCAGGCGAGTGCTAAATTATCACAGTGAATCATTACTCCATGAGGTTTCTTGTGCATTAACCAACAAAAGAGGGAAGATTGGCTACTTGGAAATACACACTAATGACTTAGGGTGAAATATAAATCATTTCAAGGAACTGCACTGAACATGTGAATGAAAAGAAACGGAGAGAATAACAAGCAAGACTGAGTTCCAAAGAGTGAGAACCAAACCAAGGCTGAGTTCTAATTACAGCTGGGGGAGAGCCTGGACTGACACTGTCAGCAAGGTAGTTCAGGGAATAGGGCTGGATGATATACAACTAGGAACTTCCCAACAAGCTTGATTTATCTTCCACTGAGAAGTATTTGGGGACCATAACCAGATAAATGCTAAAATGAAAAGTAGGAAAAGTTCTTTCATAATGACAAACTGCAGGATGATCAGTTCATCCATTTCATTTCTGTGGGTTGGGAGGTGTGGACTGCAGACCCTTTCTAGTGACCTTGGGGGAATCATTAATTACTCAGATGAGTAGTTGCCTTATCACTTTAGCCAGAATGATAGTCTTCTTTGCTTAAAATAAGAGGGCCCTAAAATTGAGACTCTCAAGTGTCTATGCCTCAATTACTTTCTTCCAAGGTTGTAGAATAGAAAAGGAAATTGTGCAGTTCTGTTACTTTACAAAGTGACTAGTTGGGCACTAATGATATTATAGCATAGCTCATTTTGAAATAGGATTCATTTACTGTTCTTAAATGAAATACCCTAGACATTAAGATGAAGTAGGGAAAATTCTTTCATAATGACAAATTACAGGATGATCAGTTCATCCATTTCATTTCTCTGAGAGAGAGAGGAGAAAAAAGAAATTATAACAATATTAAGGCATACAGTGTCCCACAGCTGAGTCCCCTGTAAGGCAGTGTTCATAACGCTCCAGAACATCCTTCCAAGGTTAAGAAACTACAGACAGTACTTAATTTTCCATTTTGTTCAAATCCTGAAAATGCTGGCCCTCAAAATTAAATCACTGTGGGTGACCTTACACTTATCGTTTTCGGGGCCTCAGAAGTCCTCTTGTTCAAAATAATACCATTCACTGAAATTCATTTTAAAAGACTTTAATTCTACAGATACTTCAGGAGAAGATGATAGGTAGCTAGAGAAACCAACACTGTGGTATAAACGAGCAGTTTTGACAGAGAATAAGATAGAAGGAGAATAGATACTCTGAGGGCCTGAAAGAGATGGCTAGAAAGTGAGGATACTGATGGCTGGTATTTTGAGCACAAACATGAGTCATTTCATGGCTTTACCATCTAGGACAGTGCTCTGGAATGACTGGGCTTAGACCTTCAATGTGCTTTCCTTGACTCCCAGTACAAAATGACCTGACGTTGTCAGGAAAACTCGAGAAAGTAATACAAGAATGGAGATTCAAATCAACCTGATGTTCTACACACAAACTTGGCCACATTTGTCATTTCCTTTTATAATAATGGATCAAAAACTACTGCCCCTTCTGAGTCCTCTTCTCCATCACTAGCCTTTCCTCACTTAGCTATCCCCTACCTACTGACCACCCACACCATCCCATACATGTACAAACATTCAGTCAGCTGTCAAACCTGTCAGTTCCCCATCTCCCCTGCCTGCTGAATCCACCCAGTTCTTCGCAGTTCTCTGCCCTCCTGCCTGTCATAGGTGCTCCGTTCTTAGGTTGGTTCTTGGTGTAGTTTCATTGGCTTGCTTCCAGTCTGCCTGATTCCAAGTTCTGCCCCCTCCTATTTCACCATATTGCTACCAGATTAATCATTCCACAGCACACTGGTACATTTTCTTCTCTGCTCCTGAAAGACAACTTAATTGAGCTTAAATTGGTTAGCCTGCCGACTAGACTCACAAGCTTCTGAACAAGTCTATACTTCATATTTCCCCACTTTTACCTCTATTGTTCCCTGTACCTAGAACACTCTGCACTTTATCTCAGTCTCTTGAAGTCTTAACTATCTTTAAACGTCAAGTTGCAATTGGCATTCACTTCAGAAAGCAGTCCCCACTTCACTCCTAACTCTTCTCTCTCCACCTAAATAAATGTGACCTCTTTCTTGTCAGGATAACGTTTTGTTGTTGTTAATCTTCCTTATTGCATGCAGTGGAAGTTGGATTTGGGTGATACTTCACCCAAGTCCCCTGTTAGGAATGAAGGATATATTCCCCTATCTGCAGACAGAACTACCAGAAGACACCCTGAACTGTCAGCTCTATTTGTAGATGGCCTGCTCTATAGAAATATAGATGAAGTGATCACAAGATCACTTCCTCCAGCAGCTGTATTCAAGTACTAATCAACATGAAGGAACAAAACCTTGACTCCTTTCAGCCCAACTTGAGACAACTCTGAAGGCTTTCTCAGCTCTAGAATTCCTTGTGGGGTTGGTTGAAACCTTTGCTGGGAATGCATTGAAATTTAACTTCTCCTCCCTGCCCAGTCCTTCTTCTTTCATGCCTCTCCCTTCTCCCCAGCACACACAGAGGTGATGATCCTAAGGGGACTTCCTAACAAATGTGCTGCATAATTCATCTTACAGTCTCTTTCTAGGGAATCCTCATTGCAACATGGCACTCAAACGTGGTCAGTTTTTCTACTATCAAAGTCATATGTGTATTTACTCATGTTTCCTATTGCACACTAGATTATAAAATTCTCAGAGCAGGGGTTGTATTTTCAAATCTGTGTGTATGTGTATATAGATACAACACGGTATGTCCAGACCCAAAACTGTGCATTGTGCATAAATGAATAAATGAGGAATGAATAATTAATGCTTAAAATTAGCACCTCTGCAGTCTGCAAGGTCTTTAGACATCGAAAGAATCATCAACATGTTTTCCTGAATTGGTAAGTATTTCATGAGCATTAGTTACAAATAGGGCTCTGAGTTAGATGCTCTGGGGAGGAGTGTATGAAAAGAAATAACATACACCCTGCCCTCAGGAAGCTTATAATTAGTCTGTAAGATAACTGCAGCCAACATTTTGCCAGTGGTTTCCATGTCTGGCTGCTCACTGGGATAATCTGAGGAGTTTGAATGACTCCCACCACTGAGACCCACCCACAGAGGTTTGAATTTAATTGGTGAGCTCCCCACATGACTCCAATGTGTCACCAAACTTGATAAGCCAAAATTATGAAGAATTTACATGTTCTAAGTACAGTGGTAAGAGCTTAGCCTAAATTAACTAATTTAATCTTTATAACAACATGAATAAGGCAGTTACTATAATTATCATCATTTTATAGAAAAAGAAATTAAGGCACAGAAGACTGAAGTAATTTGCCCAAGATCACACAGTTGCATAAATGTGGAATTAAAATTCAAATGCCAAAACTCAGGCACTGAATATGTGGTTCTTTACTGCTATGCGATACTGCCTCACTTGCAAAAACAGAGTGAAATGTAAATTAATTTATGTTTAGTATGGTCTTATATAAATATTTTATCACTTGAAAATTGGGAGACCTTTATGATAGAAATAACAACCACACCACCTCTGACATGTGGATTTTACTTTGACGTTAACTATTAGAGTAAGAAGGAAATCTAATTTCCTCTACTAAGGGAGGCTATGAATAATGATGAATTTACATGGGCAAATGAGGTGAAAATAAACTAGTAAATAAACTTGATATTTGCTTAGCACTTTGCAACTGATGACTAAAAGAGGATTCTTATTTAATTGTTCTCTAATACAAATGGAATGCTCTTCATAGTTTCCTAAAACTATCATTTCACTGAGTTAATTACTCATTTCTAAATAATTTTAAGATACTCCCTCCTTCATATCCAGAAACAAATTGCAATAAGCAAAGAAGAATGGAGGTCTCCACATGGATGAGAGGGCAACTTTGGGTGTCCTTTCTTTACTGTGTTCTCTTTGTCTCCTTAACTCTCTGCTCTTTTTCTTATCAACCTTTCCTTATCTCCATAGTTAACAGACTTGAAAATAGTTGTCAGATAATCAGTTGGATCCTTAAATTGTTTTATTCCTCCACTTGCTAAGTTCTCTTCTCCCTCCCCTTTACCTTGTTGTTACCCATATACATTAGCCAAGAGAAACAGAAGCATCTCCCTGCCCCAAATAAATCACTCTATCAAATAAATGTCCAAGAAAAGATGTCCATAAATCTGTTAGGTTTAGAGCATGATTTTAGGGAAGGCATATGGATCGTAACTTATTCCCTTGGCTCTGGATGTGCAATGTGTATTTCTCATATTCATAGCTGTATTACAGACATACTTCAAATGACAGAACCAGAGGAGATGAAAATAACCAAGTTTAAACCCTTCATGTGGCCAGAATTGAGACTTGAATATAAACTCCTGATGTTTCATTTGATTTCAACTCTATTACTGCTTTTAATACCCTATTAAAAGTGAAGCTCAAAATTAATATTTGGAAATGATTCTCTAGGTCTCCAATGAGACTTGCAAAACTCAAAATATTCTAAGCTCTTCCTCAGAAAGATTTAAGAACTCAGAACCTTTGCAATATAGTTCAGAATATTTAAGACAGCCTGTAAATGCATATAAGAAATGAAGTACAAAATTAAAAGCTCAATGGGAGAGATAAATAGCTATAGCTACAGAAACGCAATAAGGTACAACTGATTTTTGTTTAAGTAGTAGCTGATTTTTTCCTTTGTTACCTAAACTCAAACCTTCTGTAGTTTTATTTAACTTTTATATTTTTAAAAACTCAGAAAGGACATTTTAAAAATGCATCATCATCAAAACTATTTTAAGACCTTTATAGTTTCTAGCATGATTATTTTAGGAGCCTCCACCTGATAACATATTTGACATACTGAAATAATCCACTTCACATAAACATGATGTGATAGGTAACTATGTAAGAGTTGAGCTGAGCTACAATAAAGAAACTGAAATACAATATTATGCAATTTCATTTTTTGTGTGTTGTGTTGTGTGTGTGTGTGTGTGTGTACCACAAACACTCATTCCATTCCCCATTCTCAGATATTTTCATAGGCCCATAATCAATTGGTATGTTTCACTTGGTGGGAAATGATCATGCAATATTATATCTGTTGCAATATCCACAAAGTCTAGAATCTTCATAAATGGCAATCAGTACCTAAAATTTTGGGAAGCCACCTATAATGAGTAGAATGCAGACTTCACAGAGTTTCAAAATTAATGTTTGTGTCTTTTATTTTATGTTATCTAAAGTGTTATATCTATATATATTATGGTGATCAAAATCCTGATTTTGTGGACTACTGCTGAGAATTAACTACTTGGTAAATGAAGACTGTGTTAATTGTTCTTAACTTGTTTCTCCTTAGTGTTTAAACATCTGGATAGATAATTTGCACCTAAAAATCCCTATAAACAACAGACAGTTCTTAACAGATAGAACCTAGTATTTTTAAATACCAAATTGATTAAAACTGCAAAATCCAAGGCAGGCAAGAATTTTTAAAAAGGCCATAATTCTATTCCTTTTACATATAATAATCTCTTACCTCTTGCCTTTTAGAAAAATTGACACTGTTTACATTTTAAATGTTAGAGGAGTACCTGAGTAATCCACTATGTAATTTAAAATCATACATTTTTAAAGGAGCTAATTTAAGAACAGAGAAAAATATTAGACAGCTCAATGAACCAAAGTGTGTGCTTTTAAAAAGCTTAATATTTCAACCATAATACTATACCTTTAAATTTTCTGAATTTCCTAAAGCTAAAGACCAAACTTAAAAACACTACCCAGATTTACTAAGAGTGAAGCAGGGACCTTCATTCACAAATCAGTCCTGGGCAGACAACATGGAATGAACCCAGGTCTCCAGAAAGCAAACTGTACACCAGGCCCTGAGGCAGGCCCTTGGGTAGAACACAGATTCAAAATGCTGCCTGTTTTTTACCCTTTGAGGACCAAACCTCTGTTTTAAATTTTTTCTTCTGTATGAGATGTAATAATTAGGCATATTATGACCAAAGTGGAAAATGCTGATCTGTGAATATATGAAGAAGACCCCAAATATACACATACAAGTTGATAACCAGTAAACTTAAATTTTTACCAGACTTGTGCAAAAATAATAATTGATGACATTTGCTTTTATATGTGCTAGACATCCTTCTAATATTTATATTGTTCATTTAATCCTCAAAGCTAAGTGCTATTATTATTGTTATTTTACAGATAAGGGAATAAAAGGACACAATAGCTATAAGACTTGTCCAGGTTCCAAGAGTTAATAAGTGATTTGAGTGGTATTTGAACCCAGGCAGGCTGGCATTATAAACCACATTCTTAACCACCATAACAACTTATGAAAAAAAAAACTGAAGACAAGTATCTCAAGAATGTCAGTCTAAAAGCAATGCTATTCTACCAAAGCCTTCTAGGAAACTCCTAAAAAACACTTCTAAAACATGTTTATAAGGTGAGTCTCCACTAACTTATAGAATTAATAATATCTTGTATTTTTTGCCTTATTCTTGAATTACAAACCAAGCCAGAAGAATTATCTTGCATGTCCTAATAATTACAAAGAATAATAACAATAAAAAATGTCTTATATTTGCATACTTTAGCCATTTTCAAAGAATTTTCATATGAATTCAATACAACTTATTATTATTGTTGTTATTGTTATTACTAGTGTATGATTCACATACATTATCTTGGTCTTAGGCAAAAAAATAATAACAATAAAAATCAACCCTTAAACCGTACTAGACTTTACTGATTAAAATTTGTTTACTGATTTGAATCATTATAAATGAATAATAGTAAAACAGAAAATATGTAGTTCAATCCAAATACAATATCCACAACAAGTAAACATTATACTTACTCATGGATAAAAGATATTTTTCTTTTCAGCATTCAAAGAATAACTACTTATGAATTTGTCCCAACACTATTGCCAACCTGAGAAATAAACTCATCAGTGGATAAAAAATAAACCCTAGGTAGAAATGGAAATTCACCGGAAGAGCTCACCTCATAACAGAAAGTAGGAGAAACAGCAAATATTTTATTCATTGAGGAAAATGAAAGATTATGTTTGTGTTTTAAGAAAATGAAGTAAACATTCCCATGACAACTTTACCTACACATTAACTTAAGACATTTAGATCCAATAAAGTATAGAAGGTCCATGTTAGATGAAATGGATATGTCTGAGAGAAAACATTTATAAAATTATGCTTTAAATCATTTAATGTTGCTATTATTTAAAGGCATCCTACAATAAACCCCTTTCTGAAGTAAATGATCCAACCCTATTAATTTTGGTTCTTGGTTGTTGCTTATTTGTTTGCCAAATCAGATTTTCTCAATTTAAAACAGAGGACACACCATTTGGATCTGATTACAGAAAATTTCTGCTTATTGCTGCTTGCAATTTAAAGAATGTGTTGTAAGACCCTGCAGTATACATAGGCTTTAGACTAACTAAGACATAACAGGACAAAGGAATAAGAAACTCTCAATCATTCCTGGAAGGAGATTAAGTTCTTCATTAATTTTTTTCTGAATCGTTCCATGTGTTAAACCACTGATTCTTGGGGTTTTCTCTCTGTATACTAGAAGAAAGAAGTTTCATTCTGTTCCATGACCCTAGATAGCCATGTTATCTGCAGGAAATCAGTGAACACAAGGCAGATGAAGCAACATGGAGATGTCTGTTCACATATAAATCCATCACTTTTTCTGGAACCACAACTCTGAACACCTAATTTACTGATAATTAGTCATTTGTGTAATCTTCATACACATAAGAATTTTTGCAAAGAAAAGAATGGTGCTTCATAGTGTTTGGTATTTCAAAAATTAGGCTGCAATGAAGTTCAGCATGGGAGGTTCATGAAAAATCATCTGAAAAAGATATTCTTGAGTAACCACACTCTAACTTCTTGAGTAACCATAAACCAAAAAGACACAAGAGGGGAAAGAGGTGACTTCTGGGTACTGCCCACCACCACCCCCTACACACATATCAAACCAGTGAGTCCCCCAACAGAATGCCAGTCTCAGGTAAGAGCAACATAGTCTCCCAGTGGTTCAAGACCCAAACCCAGCAATCAGCCTCGAGTCATCTGTTTCCTCACCCAAACATCAATACAACAGCAACTACTAGTAGCTCAATTTCCCTAACATATTCTGAATCCTCCAATTTCTCTGTTGCTAATGTTACAACTCTAACTCAAACCACCACCATCACACACTTCTTCAAAAGGGTCTTGATGTATTTTGCCTCGTTTCATTCTTGTCCACAGATTGGTCTTTTTAAAACCTTAAATGAGAACTTGCTAATTCTTCTGCTTAGAAACCTCTAATAGCCTTCCACAGTCATTGAAGCCATAATGAAATCCACTGCTGTCTGCGGTACACGGGACCTACCCAGTTCTGAACCTGCATCAACACCACTCTCTTTGTATTCTGTGTTCCTGCCACATTGGCTTTCTCACTACCATTGAACAGAACTAACTTACCCACATTCTGAAGGTAGTCATATTTTCTATTCCCCTTTCCTGGGAATACACAACCCTTATGTCGGTCTCTTTCTCAGCTCAAATGTTACCTCCATAGAGAAACCTTCCGCAATCATCCTATCTAAAGTAGCAATCATCTGTCCTGAATACCTATTTTTTTTTACAGCCCCTTTCACTGTTTGAAAGTATACTATGTATACATATGGTGATGGATTTACTACCACAATGGCAGCCCTTCCTCTTCCTGGGGAAACTTTCAGAATATATAATAGCTACCTCATAGTGGTGGTTTTCAAAGGGGGAGGCAGGAGTGACTTTGCCCCCAGGGTTTATTTGACAATATGTGGAGAAAAATGTCCTTGTCACAACCGGGGAGGGGAGGGATGGTACTGGCATCTAGTGGGTAGAGGACAGGGAGGCTGCTAACTTTCTGCAATGCACAGGACAGCCCTAGACAGCAAAGAATTATCCGGCCCAAAATGTCAACAGTCCACTGAGAAATGCCTTTTTAAAAAATTTTCCTTTATAAGTAGCAAAAGAGCATCCCTGAAATTTATTAACACTCAGGGGTAATGGTGGAGAGCCCTCACAGTGCTATACAGTGAAAACATGTATCACTGGTACATATTTTCCAGGTACCTTTAACAACAATTAAAAATAATTCAACTAACTGTCCACCATGGGAAAATAAATCTCCTTGTTCTTTCTGCCTCCTGCTTCTGCTCTTTCTTTTCTCCTTTCCTTGGCCTTTAAGTCTTCTGGTATTCCTTGGGGTTCCTCTCAACTCAGTGACACACTATGGTATGGAGATACTGTCTCACTAGTGTTCCCACAGACAGGGACCATTCTTTCGCTTTAGCAAAGAACCATTCTAGGCTAACTGGTGCATACTGTTTTTCACAAAGGAAATCTATTTTACTTGAGGAAGGAAATAATCATTAAGTGCCATGAGTAGTCACAAAAAAGCATTAAGTCAAGGAATTCAGGAAATATGCCTTGATCTGCAAGATATGATGAGAAACGGATGAAATAAAGAGGAGGGAGAAGCAAGACTTATGCTTTCATTAATTCAAGAGCAATGTGAGTACAGAATAGGGTTCATAAAGTAATGCAGTTGTGACAGAATTGCCCTCCTCTAGACCTCACACTGGCCCTTGTCTACCTCTTCGTGCTAATATAGACCTGACTCTTATGCAAGTCCAATGGGGCCAGTGTGCTTATAATTCAGACTTCTCTGGGTTTAAGAAAGATAACCTAGTGCATATACCACATGCTGTATAATCCCCTCAGTGTAATCTATAATCAAATACATTTATATTTGGTAGCCAAACATATGAATATCCACATTAAGTGTGATAAATAATAACTATAAATAGCTTTACATTTAGTTAAGGTATAAAATATTTTGCTTCTTAGAACCTTTTTGATTCTGAAAACAAAATGTCAGAATTGCTGAAAAAGGATTTTGAATCTTTAATGGTATGAGAAGAGACATAGGACAAATGGAACAAATTGCCACTAGCTCCATTATAGAAGAGAAATGAGAATAGAGTTGGAGAGAGTAACAGGCAGCAGGGAAAGGGTAAAGTCAGGAGGGATGAACTTGGATTGCCATTCCTCTACAGTGGAAAACATCTTGGGGTTTCAGAGCTTGTTTCTCTCCACTTGACAATGGTGGACCACGAAAATAAATTTCAGTTTGCCAATGCGTGCTATTTCAGCAGTCCACTGGGGGACACCACTGAATGAAGGGAACCTGGGGCTGGGAAGGGGATACAGAGCCCCTGTCAACACTGTTTCCTTCCCGGGCTCTTCCCTGTGTCTTGCTGCAGCCGAACAGTTTTCCAGGTAGAAGGGACATCAATACAGGTGAAACTAATGTACCAAAAGATGGTGTAAGAATCAGAAGATAACATTGAGATGTTGCCTCAAAATGCAAACAATGATTTCGCATGGAGTGTGACACTATGGGCCCTTGATCTGTGTGTGTGTGCACTTACTTAATTGTCCCCACAATAGACATGTGTTACTTACATAGCAGAGGTTTGATTTTTATGAGTTTTTTAAATTAATAAATTAGTACTTGAGAAATAAAAGTAGCTAATATGAGGAAATATAGTTATTCTAACAAATTAAAGAAACAAAAAGTTTTGGGAAGAAAATCACAGGAAAGAATATCTGGTGCTAAATAGAAAGCAAAAACCAACAACCAAATGGTAAAATTAATTCTCAATTTTTTTAATTGATCATTTTTCTTTTATTTTTTTAAATCTTAGGATTCAGGGTAGGTTCTAACTCAATTGAAGTTTACTATTGGTATAGAAAGAAGTAAGACAGTAGATCTACAGTTACACTCTCTGACTTAAGACAATAATAATTTACTACCAACTATGTCTCGAATATTGCTCTAAACACAGAATCATGGCAACTCTGCTTTCCATGCTCAGGATTTTGATTTAATAGGGTAAAATAGCAATTCTAATTTCAGTGGAGATAATTTAATTGGTGTTAACAATATTGTTGATGTTTACTGCCTATTCACAAAGTGCCTGGTGCTATTGTAAACATTTACATGCATTTTCTTAAACAATTTCCCTGAAATTCTATAAGGAATATGGCATAATTATATCAATATTGGACATGAAAAAACTGAGGCTTAAAAGTTAGGTTGCTTGTCCAGAGTTACTCATATAATAATGGCAGAGTTGAGATCAACCATATTTCTTTTTCCTCCTCCAAAGCCATTTTTCTAACTACTGCAGTATATTTTTACTTAAATGGATATACAAAAGATAATGAGAGTTAAATTCATTTGTTTATATTTAGGAAACATCTCAGTATTATTCTAGGCCACGCTTTATATACAGTAACAAGTATCCAATCTGTTTTACAACTCCAAAATTACTTTCTCATGGGAATTCCCTGTGAGCCAACAGGGACCTATAGCCACAAGGCAAACCAAAAATCAGTGAATAATGTTTCATTTTACTGAAATGTAAATGATTAGATAAACCACACACACACACACACACAAATATAAGATTACAAATAGGGCTACTCTATACTGCCTATAGGTAATGTACCCCTATTTGCTTTTCCTTAAAAGCCTTGCAATTTTTTTTCTTTATATATATATATATATATATATATATTTTTTTTACAAATATATTTATTTGTAGAAGTAATTCTTAGAAAAGTGATTAGATTAAGGAAATGAGTCAAAACTCAGCTGGGAATTCTTTAAAAAGAAATTTGAAAAATAACAAATTCTGTAGACGAATCAGAAGCCATTAAATTTATAACAACTAAGCACATTCCTGAACAAATGTATTGATAGTTACTGAAAAAAAAATTACAAGAGGCTAAAGAACACAGTAATAGCCCTGCAGTACTCAGTGTCAGAAAGCGTAACTTATAGTCTGTGCTCCCATGTTACAGGTTGAATTTTGTATCCCATAAAAGCTGCTGAAGTCCTAACCCTCAGAAACTATGCATATTATTTGGAAATAGTATCTTTTCAGATGATCAAGAGGACATCATTGGAGTGGGTCCTATTCCAACAGGATTGGTGTCTTTATGTAAAAGGGATATTTGGACACATGGATGACCATGCACAGAGAGAAGGCCATGTGTAGCTAGGGCAAGGATGCCATCTACCACTCAAAGGAATGCCTGAGGCTACCAGAAACTTAGGAAACAGGCATGAAACAGATCCTTCCTCAGTCCTCAGAAGGATCCAACTCTGCCAATAACTTGACTTGGTATTTCTGGCCTCTAGAACTGTAGGACAAAAATTTCTGTTATTTAAGCCACCCACTTAGTGGCATTTCATTACAGCAGCCCTAGGAAACAAATATGGATCCTAAATAACTATTTGGAACAAATCCAACTTTATAGGCTTCAGTCTTTCTACCACAGACTGAAGAGAAAAATCTTTTCACAGTTACCTCAGTGGGTTTCGTGAGAAGCAAACATACCAGTGCAAACTGTATAGCATTATGCAGATATGTGTGAGGAAGGGATGTTCAGACAGCGATTAAGTGGAAAGCCCAGGGGGATTTATTTTAAAACAACATCAGCTTTTCTGTAGGTAGAGTTAGAGACCCTGACTTTCCTGGTCTCTTGAAGGTGCCTTCTTAAGTCATAAATGTGAGGCATGAAGGCAACCTCTTCCTTGGAGAAGGGGGAGGTTGGAATCTGACCAAAGATGCCATTTGCTGGGACCCCTGATCCTCCTGGAAGAAGACACCTAGCCCTTCTCCCTAAAATTCAAAGTTTGGGAGACTTGATAGGATTTGATCAGGATGACCTCCACCAAAACTCTCTGGCAGAAAAGAACAATAAGACACTGAAATAAAATTGCCTTGAGGAAAAGGAATACATCAGCTGGAGGCTTCATTTTTTGAGAGATGATTTCAGCTTGTGGCTTTTGCAGGAAGTTCTTCCAAACTCAGATGCCCTTCCACAAGGGCACCCTCCAATACATTACCCATATGGAGAATAATTATTAGAACTGGAAATGTGAAATAAAAGAACTGTAATTGTGGCATCCAAGAAGAGAGTCATTGCTGTGGGCTATTATGGGACAGATACCTAGACAGTAGCTGCAGAACTGTACAAGGTGAATCTACCATGCCGCCACCGTGTGGCAGCCAGAAGCAACAACAGGAATGAATGGCTCAACTCAAATGTGTTCTCCGCCTGCAGTTGGAAGGTAAAATGTCTCCCTTTTGGATTTAGCACACTTCCAGGTTTCTGGATAATTAAGGAGAAATGGAAAAACTTAGGAAGGTGAAATTAAACTTCCTACTATAATGATGTGTGACAGAGATGATTTGACAAATAAAAGAAATATGACTGTTTTCAGGCCAAACTCAAAACATAGCACATATAAGTCAGAAGGAGTAAAAGCTGTCATTAAGGTCTAAGTGAAGGTGGGTAAGGTATCTGAAGTAAACAAGGCTGGAAAAGCTCAGAGAAAGGTTGTTCCAATGGTCTTGCAATTGTGTCAGAAGACCTGTGGTTAAATCTTACTGACTTAAAGGGCTTAAAAGTGAGGAATTCAAATATAATAAGGGAATTTAAATAAGATCACACACAGAATTTGGTTCTAATTCTGCTAGTTATTGTGACATGTTGTATAAGTTACTTAAAGTCCAGATGTCTCAATTTTCTCATCTGTAAAATATTGATGATAATATTCTCCTCATGAGGTTGTGAGCGTCACAAGACATAATGCCTATGAAAACGTTCTGCCAAATGAAAAATGTCATGCTAATAGAAGATACTATCGATCGTTATTACTAAAATCATCCAGTAAAACCTCACATCAAGGTAACAGTCACCCATTTTTCTTATCAATCATTCTTCTTTTTCTAATTAGGAATTAAAATAACTTAATAAGACTTTAATAAATATGAGAGTCCAAGTATTAGACCATGCCAAAACTCCTAAATTCCATACTCTAAACATGAGCATACTTTGGTTTTCCACACCTGAAACTAGCCTCTTCTCTTTCAAAGAGATGTTAAGAATGGAAAATAATCTCTGCAAGTATCCAAGCCTGTTAAAAGCTACTGTGTTGAACTGGGCTTGAGGAAGAACAAAAATTACCCTTTTATTCCAACTTCTTTGCTGTAATTGGTATCATCATCCACAATTGTCCGAACTGCAGACAGTTTCTCTCCCTGCAAAGCCTCACTCCTCTACACACTACAAGCTATTAAGATATAAAAACTCTTCAGGCTTGAGAAAGTTATAAACCAGAGAGCAGAAAAGATTAAAAATAAATGAAAAACAAAGTGATACCTGGCAGTCTCTGAAAAAAATAAAACTACTCTATGGTGCAAACTAACCAGCAACAGATTTCCTAGTAATTTATTATGTGTTCTGCTCTTCAGGTAAAATGAAACTTTTACAAATAATGCTAAAGTAAAATAAGAAAAGCCATCGTCCAAAAACTAAATGCTTAAACCCTTATAGTGATATACATTGTCTCCTATACTATAACTAGAAAATGCTGATCTGTCTTTAGTACTGAAGAATGAAAGCTCATTTCTCACTCACACTGTATTTCCATCAGATGAGTGGAACAGAGAATCATTTATAACAGGGGAATGCATACATTAAGATATCAAAAAGCCTTTAATATTTTCACAGGCCTTCTGCTAATTAAATTAACAAGGGAAGGAAGAAGTTTTGACAAATTTATTTAGCTTTCAATTTTTAAGGAATTATTAGAATGATAGAGAGTAGTGCTGAAAAGTATAGAAAAGTCAGAAGGAGGAGCTAATTGTGCAGGATAGATGACAATTTTTCATTTCAGCTATCTAAAGTTTTAGGTGAGAGCTTAGTTACAAAGCACATTTACAAATAGCAGTTAGAGTATAGATAACTGCAATGACAATGTTGCAAAGTAAATCAATTTATTCACCAAACTTTATGAAAAACTTTCTATGTGTCATATATGCTGCTAGTTATTGGGGATGCTGTAGTAGGTAAGACACAACCAGTGTTCTCAAGACGCTGATGGTCTAGCAGGAGAAATATATGTGTAAATAAATAGTTTAAATATTGTGTAAGAAGTTTAACCACACAGTAGAAAGGTAGCCCAGAAGAGGAAATAATGCACTATTTAGGAAGGAAGTGTTAGAAAAATATCATTGGGTAAAGGAATATAAATATCAGTTTTAAGTTTATTTTAATTGACATAAGCTAGAAATTAGCTGGCTAATGAAGTGATCCACAAAATGTATGGAAAATCATCATAGATCAGACACAAGAAGAGGTTTAAGGGATCTAAGAAGTCATGGCCAGGCCAATGTTATGACTTTCATGGACCTGAGTGACTTACTCAATTAAAAAAAAAACCTGAAAATTTTATTATAATTAACTACATTGGTATAAAGATGAATATCCTAACATCACAAATTTAACAGTTTATTCACCTTGCAGGTTAATATTTTCTTCTGATTTTTCATGGACCCCTAAAAAGCACTGTGGGTTCCCTACACTGTGCCTACCCTGCCTAGTGGATGTCAGCCCTGGTGACTGACTTATGAGTCAAACATTATGTAGGCATTTCACATATATTATGTCATTTAACTCTTTCTATGGTTTGGTGTTTACAGATGAGAAGCCAGGGGTCAGGGTGGTAAGCAATCATCTCAAGGTCACACAGTTAACAAGACAGGATGCTCAGATGTAAGCCAAGCATTTGGACTAGATTCAAAGCTTGCGTGTGCCCTTCGTTCCTGTCATGTCAGTTTCCCACTTAATATCTGGAGCCCGCCCTTGGCCAATTTACACTGAGGGAGGAAACAGGTGTATGTGAAAATAAAGGCAATATGTTTGGACCATATAAGCTTTGGAAATAGAGAAGACTGTGATGGAGAAGTCCACATGAATAGAAATGCAACAACAAAGTGAAACATAGTCTGAAGCAGATGCTTACTTCATATGGAAGGAATGTGGACTAAGGGTTAGGAGCATGGCTCTGAAAGCCTGAGCTCTTGGGTTCAAATCCCAGCTTTACATATGCTGTTTAAATTCTCTGAGCATTGATCTTCTCATCTGTAAAATGGAGATAATATGGTGTCATGGTGTTAATTGAAGGATTAACGTATTTAACACTTCTACAATACTTGGAATTGTGTCTGGTGCACAGTAAAAGCGCTTTTACTTTTATAATTTTTTTGTATTTAGAACACCTTACCACCTTACAATGTATGATTGAAAAATCAAAATACTAGCTGTATCTATTTTTTTTCTTTTTGGAATTTTCTCAATATAACAACAAACATATATGTACACAGTCTCCTATGATATACTTTTGGCCAAAATAATACCTTTAATACAATCCCAGAATCTAGGAGATGGATATGGAACTGGTACTATTTTTTTCCATTTTATAGCTGACAATATTAAGCTATTGAAAGATTAAGTGATTTGATGGAGATCAGAGAGTTCTGGGGTGCATTCCATGGATGATGACTCTCTTGCCACATTTTCAAAACTTTAGTCGTTAGTTCCTGAAATTTTTAATTTCTTATCATGTCAGCACTATCCAGACAGTGCGGGGGACTCAGTAGCCGAATTTCTCCTACTCTGCAGATCCTTAATTCCCGGCGACTGCTGGAGATGTCAGTCTCCGTGTGCTTTCAACGCCTTAATCCAACTCACAGCCCCGGAGTGCTGCCATAACAGCCATCTCAGTCACTTTTATCACCTTCCTTCTCATCGCATGGTCCAAAACTCAGCTCATCCTGAAATCCTCCTTTGTCCTCCCCCTGCGAGGCCAGTGCCACGTCTTGTCATTTTCTCATCCACAGCGTCTCCTGCATCTGTTCCCACCTTCCCATTACTGCTGCCACTGCCTGCTCCATTCAGGACTTCATTAAATCTGCCTCTCACTATTATAATTCAATCCCTGCCTTCTGACATAGCATATGGCTCTGCTTTCAATTTCTTTCCACCTTCTAAGCCTTCCTACAGATAAAGAGTCCAAACAGCTCAGTTTAGCATTTGAGGCTCCCTGTGATCTAAACTCAGTTCTCCAGCCTTATCTCTCTCTCATGCAACTTAAGTACAGTCAAATGGGAATACTGCAGAATACTCCCACGTGTTCCCACATTTGTGGCTTTGTTCCTGTTATTTCACTATCTGGATGTCTTTTACTTCATTTTTGTTTGTCAGAATTCTACTCACCCTCCAAAGATCCGATCATATGCATCACCTTCCAAAAATCCTCCTCCTATCTCCCACCAGTTCTCTCCTCACCTTCCCACAAGATCTGTTTTCAACACTTTAATAGTATTTATCATGTATTCCACTAGGGCTCAATACAAGTGTTATCTCTTCTGGAAGCCTCTGCCATCCAGCCTCTGCGCCCTCCTTTCTTTCCCCTGTTTTCTAGAATCCTTTATTTCATACCTTTATTTTTGTACTTAATATACAGTTTTATAACTATTTAGAAATGAGTATATTCTGCTAGAGGGTAAACTCCAAATATATATTCTTTTAATCCATATGTATAAATCAATAGAGCTATCTCTATTTATATCTATACTCTGTGTTAAACTTTTAAGCACATATCCAAAACTAATGAACTTAATTTTTTATGTGATTATAATACAAATATGATAAAAATATGCCTAGACCAGGAAAACTTTTCTTATAATAAAATTGATGATTTATATGCCATCATTCTTCATCTTTGAATCTAGCCTAAGATTTGTGGCATTTGTCATAGCACCATGGCGAATATGTATAACATAAATACTGCAGAACAATAGGAAGTCTGACATTCTCCATTGAAGGCATTTTCTAAGCTTCAAATAGTTTTCCCTGCTAATTTCCTCATATACACTTAGGCTGTCAGGAAAGCTTCACAGCAAATAAATTCTACCATTTTCACAGTAAGTACCCCTAGTGAAAATTACTTAATTAATATGTAAATCAACTAATATATTTAGTTTCTCTAAGGAAATGTTGGCTAAACCAACATGAATAATTAAGAATTCAAAACATAAACAACATATACTTAAGCATTAGGCATAAAAATTCATATTACCATCATAAAATTATATTCTATGCTACCACTACCATTTTTTAAATCACAGACTATCTGACTTAAAACTCCTAGTAGTTCAAATCTACTGAAATAACAGCAGAAATATTAGAATATTCACATGAAAGTCAATTTGAAATCCTAAAAAGGGAAACACTTCTGAAGAAATGGTTACTCTGAATTTAAAAATACATAAAGGAAAAAAAGACTAGACTTCTGTTTTACATTTTAAACTAGAAATATCAGAAGAAATATGACTGAAGCTTGACAGAATATAAGCAAAATGGTCTTAAACAGAAAGAATTTTTATTATGATCATAAGGTTTGAGTGAGTCTGCAAATGAACATGAAGCTTGCAGAAATGCTTCTGAGACTCTCCCTATGCTTGAGTATAATGTTCACTACTTTAAAGCTCTAATTAAAATAAATTTCCAACCCCAGTCCTTACTGGAGGCTGAAAGCAAGCAAACAGGTAGAAAAGTGCATATTTGCTTATGTTGGAGACCTTTGATAAGAGGAGTAAATTTTTAATCACTCATATTTGAACAGGGGGCCATAATGCAAAATAATTGAGTGTAACAAAAGTTCAATAGACAGCACCAAAGTATGTGTTAAAGATACAAAATTCTGAATCCACATTAATACAAATGAATAATATATAAATGGAGTACTACATCAACTTTTCTATTTCCTATTAAGAATTGCCAAATCTAAAACGCAGAAATTGGGAACATTTGGAGACTTGAAATAAAAAGGGAAATGAAAGGAGAGACAATTGGATTTTGTCACATAGAGGGTAGGGTAAAAAGCAACAACTGAGCTAATTATACCCTTTCCCCTAAATGTGATTATCCCTAAGGCTAGTGAATAATGAATCAGATTTCTTTCAGCCAACTTGCCTTCTCTATTTTCCTTGAAACAAGATAGTTGGGTAAGCCAGTTCCGTAGTGTTAGAAGCTTAATTTTCAAAGCAGATTTTCCAAAATGATTCCAGATTTGAAGATGACAAAGTTTCCTGATATTTTTCACGTTTTTTGAGGGCTAAATAAACACTCCCAAGCCAATGCACTCTTCCTTCTATATTTCTTCAAAAACGCTATTATATTTGGAAATCAAGAGATTAAGGAATGCTTTTGTGAAGAAATGGAAAGCCAAGAACAAACTCCTTTCATTCCCACATAAGACTTGGTTTCAACCAAATGTTTACACAGTAATTTATTTACATAATAATGGAAATATATCCACTGTGTGTAAGTAATAATGATCCAATTTCATCAAAAATTCATCACTTATATCCCCTGTAAGGGAATAATATGGTAAAAATTGTTCTTTAAACTAAATGCATTTTGCAACCCGTATTTCTGAGACCAAATAAGCATTTTGAAAAGGTGACATTTCATTATAGATTTTTTAGTACAGAGATGTTTAAAACTATGACATGAAACACCAAATTTCAAATCATAATAATTTATGCAATGGAAATAATTCAGAATGTGAGATGGCCAAATGGTAACAGGTTGTACATGTGTAGAACTTTACAGATTACAAACCACATTTACTAACACATCTCATTTGATTCTCCAAACAACCAGTGAGGTAGTTATTATTAACTCCATTGTGCAGATGGGCAAACTGAATCTCAAAAAAGCTGGGCAACTGGTCTTAGCTCACAAGCTTAACAAGTGTTAAGGTCAAAGGAATCAAAACTGAATCTTCAGATTGCAATTTCTATTTTTGAATAATGTAGAGTTTAGGGGCACTGTGCAGTCAAAAATCTGCATATCACTTTCCATTCTCCCAGAACTTAGCTAGTAGTAGACTACTACTTTAAACCATACCAGTAGAATAAACAGTTAATTAACACATGTTTACTATGTTATATATATTACATACTGTATTCTTATAATAAAGTAAGCTAGAGAGAAGAATTTCTTTTTCAAATTGTTGACAATTGCCAGATAATTTTATAATACATTAATTGGAAAAATTTACATATAAGCGGACCCATGCAGTCCAAACTCCTATTTTTCATAGGTCAACTAGACTCTGCTACTCTAAAAGTATAAGCATAGCAACCAAAATGGACCCATAATCATAATAATTTGGTAATTTTACTGGTAAAATAGGATTGGTAGGACTACAAAACAAACCAAAAGTACTGAAAGAAGACAAAAACTCCACTTTACACATGCTATAATGATAAATTATATAAGGTAACTAATTGACAGGAAGAAAAAAGCTCATTCAAGAAAATCAGTTCTCGGTTACAGGTTTAGTTAAGTCATAGGTGCTCATTCCTTCTACAGACTGAGATTTTTGCCACTTTGTTTAAATAACATGAATTAATAATGATTTGGGAGAAGGAAAATATAAGTAATCATCACAATGTGTGAGAATTCATGTAAATGTGCTTTACGTAGAATTTCCCTGAGAAATTTTTGATCATGAATTAAATGGCTTCACTGTGGGATTTTTTTCTTTCTCTAGTCATATCTAGTTATTTGGGAGTAAGCATGGAAAAGGAGGTAAAATGAGTTCAAATAAGATGGGGTTTGGGTAAGAAACTAAGAGAGACAAGAAGTTGTGGGTATTTGTCCAGGAGTTGGAATGATAACCATGGATCTAAGCTAGACTAGGAGGGAAATAAAGACAGGAGAGGCTGATGGACAGGGAGAAGGTGGCAGAAGCAATGGATTAGTAATCTCATCAAGGTCAAAAACTAATAATGGGGACCAGAATAAATAAGCCAATGGTAAAATTGCTGTTAGGGAATGACATTTAAGGGGTGACACAATTTCTGGTGATACAGGGCCCAGAGTGTGAGGGGGGGGAAACGTAAATTGGTAAGGAAGGCAAGGAATTGAGAGGGTAAGCCTTCTCAGTTGGAATTCAAAGGGTCATCAAAAGGCATAGATGCTAAAGTCACTTAGGATTATGTTAGGAGTAGGGAAAGAAAAAGAAAATGATTGAAGACCTGGATTCTTTAATGAATAGGTGACCTGAGTAGGAAACTGGTAATCACAGTAAAAAGAAAAGATGACTTATTTTATGGTCAATAAAGCAACTATGGATTATGATCCAGATTTTAATCTTCTTTTGTGTTCAGAAATGTGCGTAAAGTGCTGAAAAGTGAGACAACTGTGTGAATTTATGCCATTAAATAAAGGAAACCCTTCCAATATAATCATTCTCATCTTTGAAAAGGGAAGGCAAGATGGAAACAACTCTGTTTAATTTATCACCTGTCATTTGACACATGGCTAAGACAAACCAGTTCTTGTGTATTTCATACAGATAAAGCATTTTTTTTTTACATTATATTTCTCAAAGGTACTGGGAGTCCTGTAGTTTTTGTTAGAAGCATCAAAAAACTTTTTGGAAAGTCAAAAATCATTAATAATAAGCGCATTCAAATAAAGGATTTGCATTTTAATAGGAACATCTGACTTTTCATAATAAAGACAGAAACTCCTCCCTAACGTATAGGAATGCTCATCTTATTGAAAAAATTGAACTGTGAAAAAATCAAAATAATACATATGTTTGACATGGAATATATCCTTAGAATATTAATGTTGCATATACACATGTAATACAAGTGTATGACTTTCAACAGAACAGTGTTTTCACTGCTAGTTAGCTAATGTGTACATGGGAAAGCATGTCTGGAGAGCAATCCAACAATGTGTACTAAAAACTTTAAGAGGTGACTAACATTTGACATAGTAATTCTACTAATAATTTATCCTGAGGAGAATATTAGACGTACATGCAAAGATATGTCTGCAAAGATATGACTAACATGGTTACTTATACTATGAATGATTAGCAACATAACTAAATATGCATGGTTAAGAAAACTTTGATAGAGAATAGAAAACTTGGCTACCATTAAAAATGAAGATGGAGCCCTGTATTTGCTATCATGAGAGGATGTTAATAATAGATTAATTGAACAAACCTGAATACAAAACAATATATATGGTTT
>JAVSCE010020981.1:0-47406 GCA_032199065.1 Smutsia gigantea
ACGGACTGCAGCTGTCCCATCCCTACGTGGCCTTGGCATTCCCTGTGTTCGCTAGGCATGTTCAGCCACTTCTTGACTTGCTCAGCGAGGTCCTTCACTGAGGACTTGAATGATCTCATGATGGCCATTATGAGGATGAAAGCCAGGGTCACACACTGACCCAGTCAATATTTAGGACAGAGGCTGCCGACTGAGTCAGTTCCTGCTCGCAGGTGGACGCCATTAAGGCCATCACCCACTCTGAACGTGATCAGCATGGGCAATTATCTTCTCTGCAGATCAGACGACAATGCCATGGAGTGGATTAAGAGCATGTGTATATACTGACACAATTCAGTCACAGAAACCTGTCATCCTGAGCTGCTTCCTGTACAGAGTGGCTGTTGCAGTGACTTTTGTTGACTAGGTAAACGGTAACCACCCACCTTTTATAAACACCAACACCATCAGGAGTGTCATATAATCCATCTACCACACAGCATAGGAAACCAAGCCTGCTGTTACAGGTTGAAGGATGGACTCCAGTCAGGATGAAGCACTGCTCTGGAGCGGAGCCACCTGGCTTCTCCTTGGCTGCTGTGGAAATGAGTGATCAGCCTGTGAGGGACCTAGGAAAGTTCTTGTGGGATGGAAAATGGGGTGGACATTTTGACTGGTTCCATCCGTGCCTGTTTAAGAGCCAATTACCTGGGCTTTGAAATAAGGAAACTGCCTTCTGATCTTCAAAGGTACACACATGGACACGCACCTTTCAGATTCAACTCTGAGATTTTTGGTTTTAAACAATCATACTCCCACAAATGAAGATGACCTCAAGCAGCAGCCTCCTAGAGATTCACCTGCTTGGTCTAGTCCCTGAAACATGTAGAAATAATAGACCATTTAGGATGTTACAAAAAATGTAATTTAAAAAATACATTGATTTTTAAGAATGATGGTAATTGTTTAGAAGTTATAAAATGTTATAAAAAGCACTTTGATATATTTCAAACACAAAAATGTAAAGTTACTGTACTTCAAGGACAATGTATATTTGCAAAAATGCAAAAGTTAAACATATACTATCTTCTATTTGTTAGCAGATAATCTTAATAAAATTAAGCTGTTGGCCAAAAAAGAACCACTGTCATTTTCAGCAAAATATCTTGCGATTTTAGATATATCATTTTTATTATTTCCATGAAGAATCAATATCAGCATGCATTGTTCCTGAACTCAAAGCAGCTTTTGACTCCATTTTTTCCCATTACAGTTCTGAGATGCATACCAGATGCCAGCTACATTCCATGACGTGCTATCATACCTTCCAGTCTGCCGGTGGGAACCTGAGGCCCTGCCACTCCTTCTTTCTAGTCTCACAGTCACTTGGTTTTCGGCATCTCTGTCCCTCTTTAACTGCCCTGAGGTATAAAGTAGCCTAGATGGTTAACTTCCTGAGAGCAAGCAGTGTGTGAGAAGCAAAGAGAGCAACTCCAACAAGCACAAGTTTCCTTTTATCCTAAAGGTAACATGGCATGAGGAAAGGGCTTAAACGATTCACTGGGCCTGCCTAAAGGCTTGATGTCCTTATCTTTAAACTATGAACTCTGCACTAGAAGCTACTATGAAGATAAATAAGTGTATAAACACAACAACAAACTAAATCTGAATGCCCATTTGTTGGGAACTGGCTAAGTTTTTGGTGAACCCACTGTGATGTGCTTTGTGATGTGTCAATTGGGCTAGTGTATAGTCCTCAGTCATTCCATTAAACGCTAAGCTAGGTGTTCCTGTGAAGGTGTTTTACAGATGTGACTAAAGCCCCTGATCAGTCAACATCGAGTCAGGGAGTATCCTGGATTCAATCAGTTGAAAGGCATTAGAAGTAGAAGCTCTAAGAGGCCTTAAAAGCGGAAACTTCCCTGAGAAAAAAAAGAAATTCCACCTGTGGACAGCAGCTTCAGCCATACCTGTGGAGTTTATGCTGCTTGCACTCTTACCTTCCTATCTGCCTGCAGAGAATAGTTTCAGTCTGTGCCTGTGGACTCCACCTGCCCATCATCTTCCTGTCCGACTACCAGTCTTATAGATTTCAGACTTGCTTAGCCAGTACCCACAATCACGCAAGCCAAATTTCTTGTTTATATCTACCTATATATCATATTGGTTCCTACTTGTTCTGCCTCTTTTGTGGAAGCCTGGCTGACGCATCAAGAACTCGAAGGGGATGCTGCTTTTAAAAGGAATGAGCTATGTGTGTGAGGTCCTTTGATGACCCCAGTGAGTGTAAAATAATAGTAAAAAAATATTAGAAGGTACAAGGCTTACTACTGGGTTGAGGAAACAGATTGATACATAAACTTAAATTTGCTCCTCTCTTAAAACCAAGTGAATACAGGCAAAAGATTTATTTTAAAAAGACATAAATCCAGAAATGTGGGGCAAAACTAGAGAAGCAACAACCACAAAATCATTTTAAAAGCTGAAACGCAGATGGACCAGTGGAAAATTACTTAGCAGACCCCAACATGCCAAGTCCTAAAATGACAGAGGCAAAAAGCAAGGAATCTTCAAATACAAGGAACTGTGGCATCATTAATTCTAGAACTTTGGAGAGGGAGGCTTAAATAAGGAGTTCAGGAAGGCTGATGAGTAACAGATTCTCAGATTCTAAGCTTCAGAGCTACTTCATTTCCCTCAACTTGAGAAATGTTGGGGACTTTTCTACCTGGAGAAGGTAAGAAAGGATTTCTGGACTCAGGAATACCAGGCACGGATCAGAGAGCTTGTACCAAACTGAAAACAAAAGGATTGAGTGGCTATATGCCGCCATGTTCCATGCTGAATGCAACCTTCTTCCCCCGGTGGATTCACATATGCTGCCAGGCTGGCCCTTCCGGTCAGGGGAGGAAGGACCCCTTTGGGGAACCTGACCATCTCCTGAAGACAGACTATCCCTGAGATTCCCCAGTGAGCACCCCAGCCAGGCTACCCTACAGAGAAACTCAGACTATAGTCCTACCCATCTGTCTGGACTTTTAAATCCCCATGATTAATTATTAGCAGAAATGTAGGGATTGTGGAGGGCCAGATGTGATGTCACCCCGGAAGTGAGATTACCAGAAACAGAAGTGACTACACCAGATATGAAATCAGCAGATGTGAGATCAGTCTGGAAGTGACATCATTATGAGCTTGTGTATATAAGTGGTGCTCAGAAAATAAACTGCATCACTTGTCTGCCATCACAGCAGGTAGTGAACCTCCTGATCCCAGGTTTGGTTTCTGTGTCTTTCTCATTCCCTTCTCTGTGTTTTCCTTAAATTTCTCATTCCCACCCCACTCAGGTTCAGCTGGTTTGTGGAGCTGGTCTCTGCAAAGGATTATCAGATAACTGAGGTTAAAGCCTCTAATGTGCAAGATTGAGACCAAGACAAATAGAGGAAAAAAATAACTGGGAGGAATTAGAATTATGTGAGAAGAAAATCTATACTATCTTCAGATAAAAGAGCACATTCATGAAACAAATACAGAAAGATAAAAAAAGGACATTCAGGAAATTAAGAGTTCTTGGAAATTTAAAAACATGATAGCAAAGCTGAAAAACTCAATAGAAGGGACTGAAAGATAAGGTTGAGCAAATCTCTGTGGGAGAAAAGCAAAATGATAAAATGATGCCAACTGGAGATAACAAATGGGGGGACCCAGTCCAGGATGTCCAACCCAGGAATAACTGAGGCTCCAGAAAGAAACAAGGAGCCGCACAGCATTGTTGATAAAGTCCTTGCTGCTCTGGCTCTTGGGATTCATGTGCCCACTCCCAGGCCTCCCAACCTGATGTGCCAAGCTATAGGCAATGGGAAATACAAACTTTTCCCTTAATTTTTCTAGAAAACAATGCTAAAAGAAGGTAAACCCAGTTAATTTCCTGTGGAAAAGAATTCAGATCAGGGTTAACCCCTTTTCCTCACAAGTGGCACAGGAAATAGGAGATCTGTCAAAGGACAGAAGAGGAGAGCCAAAAAAATTAATTTCCCAGGAACTTCTCCAGAGAAGCAGAGGAGAGGTACCAGGATGAGAGCTAGCCCCAGGCCTCAAGGGCAAGGAGTCTGGTTTGGAACGGGACTAAAGGCAAAAATGTTAAGAGCTGTTAGCACCAGCATCTCTGCCATCTTCATGTGGCTTAGTTAAGAACAGAGCGTCAAGGTGACCCTGGCTCAGATTCTTATTTCTGCTAGGCTTGTCATGACATGATCTGATGAACTTTCTGCTCTCCAGATCAGCTGGAGAAATCAGGATTTCATCCCACTGAAGCGTCTGTCTCTGACTTACTGCTGAAATTCAGAGAACAGCTGTGGTGTGCCTGACAACACCAAACAGGAGCCCAAGCCCTCTGGCTGTACTTCTGCCAGACACTGAGGACCTGGTCTGTGGATGGTAATGCCACATGCGCTGACTATGGTGGCCCCAATACTCCCAGGACTCATTCAAGTCGTTGCTCACCAACTTCTCCAGGAGGGGCTCTTGTAACTCCCAAAGAAGCAGAGGTTCACTCTGACCCAGAGATTGACTTCAGTAGTGGCAACATTGTTCCTTCCCCACACAGTTAAGTTTGTGCTTGATGCCTACTGTCTTCCAACCTGAAAACTCTATTGTTTCAAGATATCTCCATCGGGAGTAAAAACACAAAGGCAAGGAAATGATTACCCCACAAGTCAGTGCTTGCTTTGGTGGGAAAGCAGAGAATCCAACTGGGTTAGGCATAAGACAGTCTCTGAGATAGTGGTAGGATTCTGTTGCTTAAAGACAAAAATGCTGTCCATTTCTTGCCCTTTCAGCTTCCCCTCTTACACATTACATGTCAAGGTTCTCCTCCAGCGACAAAAAGTCACGTGTGTCAAGGCTCCCAGAGATGGGTTTTTGCCCAGCCTCTGCAAGGCCAGGAGGGAAATCCCGTTCCATGCCCTTATCACATATGTCAACACGGGAAGGGGCCTCAGAGATCCAGTCTGCACTGTCTGAAGGCCCAGACACTGAGGCCAGAGAGCACAATCTGTCCAGGGCCTCATGGCTGGAACTGAAAATCTGCCCTGCCTTTCCAGAATGATCTGAGCCTGCATGAGACAGACACCACCTTGGGGCACAGACCTATCGGCTGTGGACTCCCATCCCCATGCTGGTGTCTGTATGGTTTAGAGACTAGTGTGAATCCTCTCTCAGGGCTGCCTAGCAGTATATCCTGGGGCCGCCCTTCAAGGCCTCAGTGCACACAGGAGCAAATGGTGTGTGAGCTCAGTAACTTAACCGGACCTCCAATTTTAAAAAAGATAGTGGTTTTTTCCTTGTAATTATAAAAGAAAACCAAGTTTCCTACAGAAAATAAAACACAGAAAAGTCTAAAGAATAAAACAAAGTCACAATACTGCAAGCACAAACTGTTGAGGTTTTGGCATTAAAACTGAGTTCTTGGAAAGAAACTGTTCAAGCAAGCAGCTGCCACCCCCCTTTGTCAGGTGGGTGACAAATCTATGTAGCAGCTGCCCCTCCACCTTGCCTCCAAGGTCGGTGCTGGATCTGGGCTGCTAAGGCTGAGTACACATGGGCAAAGGTGGGTGCCCGGGGCCCCAGCCAGCCGCACTGGCCCCCACTCAGTCTCAACGGCCACAGCCCCACACAGCTCTGTGATTCGGCAGCTGTAGGTGAAGCCAAAACCGCAGGCCCATAGGGGGATTCCACCCAGAAGGCAGGACCCAGGGGGGCACTAACCCCCCTGCCGGCCTGGCCCCACCACAGCTGAGTCTTTTCCAGAACATTCTGCCCTCAAGCTCCTCCAAGCAAAAAAGAATAGAGGAGAAAGGCTCTGCTCTCAGCCAGGCCTCAGGATGTTTGGTGACTTCCTTGCCACTATTCCCAGCTTTCTCACCACCCTGGAACAGACTTTCAGGACCAAGCAGGCTGCTCCAGAGAGCCCTGGGTGGTATCACAACGCAGCCCGCATGCCAGGTTGGGCCTTCTTCACCCCAGGGGCCTGATCGAGGCCTCACCCTCTTCCGGTCAGGGCCCTGACTGAGAACATCAGGGGATTCCGGTGTCCTTCAAAGCCTCCTTGCTCTTCACGGCCCAGCCTGAACTTACAGACACAAATGTGAGCATCTTGAAGGCAGCCTCTGAGTCTTACACAAATCAGCTGCCCAGCTGTGACCACCACCCATACCATGCTGGACAGATAGAAGGATGCGTGGACAGATGCATGGCAGGGAAAGAAGGGCTCAGAAAGAGGCTGATGCAGCTGGTAAAAGGGGCTTCTGATTAGCATGAGAGCTGGACTAGAACCTCATGGATCGGCCAGTTCCAGCTACCGGTGTAGGGTGGGAAAGTGGTCTCCAATTTAGGAATACAGGGAAGCTGAGGGAGCAGAGACGACGGAAAACAAATGAAATATAGGTATCTTCATCACAAGTTACAGAAAATGACCTTTATTCATTGTACTAAAGTCTGTTCATAACTTTTGATACAAAGTAATGTTTTAGTACAGAAAATCCCAGTCTGCCAGAACAGTACCTGGGCACACTGCACCTCACAGTCCCTGTGTCTGCGACTCAGAGCAACAGCCCCAGGGGTCCTGGGGTTAAGTGAAGACCTGGAGACAGCCTAGCTTGTCTTGGTTGGCTGAGCTAGAAAACCGGCACCTGTAAAACAAAGGGCAGCACTGATGGCTGCGTCGTGTTTCTTTTTGAACAACTGTGCAAGAAAATATATCCCTTTTTAAAAAATGTCAATATGGTTAAACTAACATCTAGTGTCTAGAATTACAAAGAATAAAATGAAATCGAAGATTTCTTGCTAGTAAAATGAAATGTTAGGAACAGTATTAAAATATAGGTCCTACCCCAGTGACACACGGAGCCCGGTACAGTACCTATTATTAATAGGATGCACAGTTTAAGGAGGAACCATATTAAATCTTCAGCCAGAGACATCCAGCATCAGAATTTGGGGGTGGGTGGGACAGGGCAGGGCCCAGAGGCATCCTCACTGAGTACTGTTCCAGCCGCGAGTGCTGTAGCCAAGACCAAAAAGATCCCAGTTTCTCTTTTTAGGTCTTTGACAGTGAGCACGCTAATCATTATCCTTTCCCTAAGAGCTCTCAATTCAAAGTCTGAAACACGAATGTTTTCCTATCAAAGAACTGGTGTGCCTGCGTCACTCTCTAGTTCTAAGAACTACCCTGCAAAAAATTGCACTGATGAAGGCCATCACTATTTACAGAACCTAAAGAGGACCCAATGGCATGCGTCAGCTCTAAACACCTTGCCTGGAGCTAGCTGTGTCATAGTGAGCCCATGAGACTCCGACGGACCAGACAGAACGCTGAGAAAATAAACGCAGAGAAGAAATGAGAGGACACTGGAGGCAGGTAAGAAAGTCTGAGAGACGAGTTTCTGAGACTGCAAAGTTGCCTTCCTTGGTACGGAGGGGAAAACACCGCCACTGGCGAGTCAGCCCCACAAAGGCACTGGTTTCTTAACATCTGCAGTCACGACGTCCTTCCAGGAGAGGGGCCACCGAGGAGCAGGAAATCTGTTAAAGCTCTGGTCCCACCGCTAAGAACCTCGCAAAGCAAAGCAGCTGCCAACAAGGTTCCCACGTCGTTTCACTGAAAAACACCAAACACCGAAGCAACACGAGGGTTGATGGGGGCGGGGGCTGGGCCCCAACAGCATGAGCCGTTCAAGTAAACATAATCAAATACTCGGAAGAGGCTTGTAAACTTGTGATCTGAAAGGTTCTCTTTGCAGCATTTCTGATCAGCTGGCTAAAGAAAGGTTGCTGTTGAACCCCTCTATTAAAAGTCTTTTGTGTTTCTTGTTTTGTCTTAAAGCACACGTGTGAGAGGAATACAGTCTGCTGGCCTGGGCCTGGATCCCAATCGTCTGTGGTCCTCTGTCTACAAAGGAGGTGCTTCTGGAGTCCTTCGGCATGGATCCTGCCCCTTTGTGTTTATATAAAGACAGAACTCCTATTTTTAGTTGCTAAAAAAGCTGGGCCAGGCATTTGCACTGGTGACAAGCTGCAGTCGTTTCCCAGCACCGCGCTCGTCTACAGCAGGCAGGCTGGAATCCACAGGACTTTGTTTTGTTCTTGATTGACCATTGCCAAGATCTGAGTGCAGATGCTTGACAGGGCTCCTCCCTGGACGACTCCTGAAAGAGAGCCCCCAAACACACACATCATTGAGCTCTGAGTTAGACCCCAGGTTTGAGGCCAATAAATGCACCTTTTACTTTTTATGTCTTCCTGCCTGTTTTGCGCTAGTTGGCCCTTCTGCCCCACTACCACCCCACTCTCTTCCATCAGCAAGAAACTGGGGAAGAAAAAGGAAATTAAAAGTTAAATGCAAATCACTTCACTTTTTATCTGTCCCTCTGGTCAACCGTTCAGTAGGATGCAGGAAATACAGGCTCCAATGAACACTGGTGCCAAATTTTGCCAGGCTCCCCTGACCCCTGGCATGGGGAAAGACTAGGATTTGGCCACTCACATAAACTGCCCACCCCCACCACATGCCCTAGCTGGGGTTTGCCTAGTCTTGCAAAGGGAAGTCCAGCACGTCAGAAAGCAGGTGAGGGGGGCATTGTGATGGTCTGGTTGGCAGTGGGATTCTAGCAGGAAACAAGAGTTTAAGGAGCTGGGGCATCCCATGACCCAGAGAAGATTCGCAGCAAAGACGACGGCATGTGCGCAGCTATGGCCCAGCCCTGCCCTGCAAGTTTTCAACATGAGTCCTGCAGACGCTAGACCCAGGCTCTTGGTGTGCACCGCGAACAGTACAGGAAGACAACCTGTGCCCTGGCCACTTGCCAAAAGGTATGTACAGACTCTGACAGGGAGCGTTGAGAAATTGCTATGGAAATACAACAGAGTAATTTTATGTCTGTTGAACTTAATAAAAAGTCAAAGCTTGTATTTTGTAAGTTTTGGGAGTCGTAAATTTTCATTTCTCTAGTAGTAATGTACTCGACTAAAATACTGGTGATGGGCTGGAAATGAAAGCACACACACACAGAAACACCATGGTTGGTTTTTGAGACCAACTATTGCATCAGAAGCACCAAACTAGAACACAACACCCTCTAGAAGTTAATTAAAATCCTGTTGTTGCCTCTTTGTGACCATGGTCTTGTTAACCCTTCTGCAAATGACTGATTTTATGAAGAGGTTAAAAGCCATGAAGTAGAAAGGAGGCAGTAAACTAGAGTCATGTTTATCTTGGTTTGCTTTGTTTCAAAGACCAGTGATGGTAAGGTCACAGCTTTTCTTCACCACGACTCATGGCAAAACTGGATTGCCCTGCAGGATGCTGAGGACAGAGCTACGGGCACCCCTGCCACCCTGCAGGCACAGGAGCCCTGGACCTACGTCTTACGTGTGTGCTGGGAAACAGACTTGCCACCGCACAGGAGGACACGCAGGCAGAGAAGGCCGGGCCACAACCCAAGCCAAACCAGTGACTTTCACCTTTCAACCTGTGAACCTGCTGACACTGCAACCAGAACACCTTTAATGAAAGCGTTAATGATGGCGTTCACGAGGCACCCAGGAAGTGTGGGCTTTTACCACTTCCAAGGAGGACATCTTTGGGAAGGCTGTTTCCATTTCCGCTGCCTGCTCCTCCTCTCCAGGCCGTACGCACACCTACCTGTGAAGTACCTACTGTACTCCTGCTCAATCTTCTGAGCCGTCTCAAACTGCTCTTTGGAATGCCTCTGAGTCACCTTGTCCTTCAGGTAGATAGGGTCTCTCTGCTCCCTGTTGGGACACCCAGGGAACCAGGCTGAGCCTCCCACCTCCCCAGACCCTCCTCTTTCCTTCCTTTGTCTACAGTAGCAGGGATCTCCACTGCCACAAGGGCACCACTCGCTATAAAGCACACCAACAGCTGACAGGTCCCAGGGGAGTGCTGGGGAAAGGGGCAAGGTGGACACCCCAGTACATGCACACAGCAGATACCCGAAAGTGCGAGTACCTGAAGCTTGAGGCCCACACAAGAGGCCCATCTCAGCCTTCCACCCCAACCCCTCCTGCCTGGGCATCTCAACCCAACCCCAGCCAGACCCCAGGCTGAGCCCCCAAGGAGCCCGTCACCTACTTGATGTGTTTGGCACTCTTGTAGTGGATGAAGATGACGACAGGATAGATATGCATGTGGTGCAGCCGCTCGATGGCATGGGGAGCGATGTCTAGGAGGCAGTGCCGGTTCTGAGAGGGAGGTGGAGGAGAATGAGTGCCGGGACCGGCACAGGGGCTGCTGGGCCTCGCAAACACTGCGGCCCTTCGGAGGACACCTCCAGCCTTTCTCTGCCACCCCTTACTCATACTGCTCTACCTTACTGCATAAAATGAAAACAAGAGGTTCTACTTATGAACAAGGCAGCAAGACCAGTCTTTCATGAAGACCATACCTGATAAACCATGATCCATGAGGAAACCATACTCGGGAAAATTTCCGCTCTGATGGTGGTAAGGCCGGGAGCCAGGGCCAGGTGGGGTCTAGATGGCCTGCCCCAAACTTCCTTTCCTGACAGGGCCCAGGTACAGGGGACTTCATAAAGCCCCACACCAGTCCAGATTCAGAAACCTAACTTCTGCCAGACTGAGCATATGAAGATTCAGAGATGCTCAGAGGGCCTGTAGCAGGAAAGGCAGAGTATGTCTTCATATGGCAGTGACTACAATGTGTCCCAAGGTCTCCTGGGCCTCTGGGCCAAGTGTGAGCCAAAGGCAAGCCATGGGCACTCTGCCTATGGCGCTCACTGGTCCACAGAGCTCCCCTGAGGGGCCCAACCGCTGGCAGCTTCCTAACCTCCCAGGGCACCTCTCACTGGAGCTGGGCACTCCACACTTAGAGACCTAAGAAGCCGCCTTCCTTTAGCGAGAGGGAAACAGGAAGCCCACTGAGGTGAGCTAACTAACCTAAGAAGCTTCCACACACGGCGCACACTGCCCCTGTTCTCATGCTACCCTAGCGGGACTTCCCCAGTATGTTCAAGAGCCTAGAGACACACAGAAGGCTCTGGACCCTTCCAGAGGCAGCCCTGATGGAAGCTGTGCACCATGCCCCCAGAATAAGGCACACATAAAGCTCTTCACAGATGCTTAGCAGACATTCTGGGTCCCTGTTGTAGAGTTCCTTGTGAGGGGCACTTCCTAGAGTTCAAAGCTCTTGTCAGATCCCCTCAGATGGGGAGAGGTGAGACACACACAGGATGACTCCTACAGACCTGCCTGGAACCAGCTTCCTATTTACCAAAGTGGAGCACACTGAAGCAGTGGCGGCGAGCCCCAAGTAGGTTAACCTGGACTAAAGGGACACAGGTGAGCTCACTGAAGAGGGGACAGAGGTCCAAAGGTAAAGGGGGTCCAAGCCCAATGGTCAACAGGCACCTGACCCTCATTTTGAAGCAATAGGTACCTTCTCTGTGATCTCCTTAATAGAAGCCACTGTGGTCACGTCAAAATGGCCACTCCTCCGCTTATAGTCGACAAACAGGCAGTCTTTGACACCACGTTCAATGGCCTGCTGGGAGGCCTTCATCACCTCTGCAAAGCACAGACACAGGAATCAGGACGCCTCCTGCACCGTGAATGCCGTGGCTCATTCTGGGCAAGGACACTGTGCAGAAGAGCTTTAGCAGCCAGATGGTCCTGCTGCCCTCTTTTCCAGAAAGAAAGAACTGGATCCACATGCTGCTCTGACCCAAGTCAGGATGGCTCTGAAACACTGGGATCCAGCCCAGGAGATGGGCGAACACAGACACAGGGACAGACACAGCCCAGCAAGCACAGGGGGAATCCCTTACCAAGGGGGCACCTGCAGAACTTGCCAGGTGCCTCGTTCACCAGCATTTCCTTCACCACGTCCAGCAAAGGCCCCAGAATCAGGACGGGCCTTAGAGATGTGCAGTCCACTTTCTGGACCCGCTGATAGGCAAGACTCACTGAATCTGAGGGAAAGAAGGAGGCAGTGTCATGGGTCCCTGCCTAGAGTGGAGGTGGGGGAGGGGCTGGGGGGGCCACTGCTCCCCTGACCTTGCTCACCCCAGGTAGGCCCACCTCCTTCACAAATCCAGAGCCAGGCTGGGTGACCAGCTTGCCCCAGTTTGTCTGGGACATTCCAGTTTTAGCGGTGAGATTCCCACATCCTGAGCACAGCAGGGCATGGTCACTCCTGGGGCACAGCAAACCTCTGAGGTCTGGCAGGTAGAACCTCCCCTACAGACAGGTGTGGAGATGGACCCAGACTTGCCCACTGCAGGAGGCAGGGCTGAAGTTCCCACTTCCTTGCCCCTTCCCATGGGCTGAAACAGATGGGACCGGCACTGTGCACCCACATTGACCCTACAGATAAGGACAACCCTTAAAAAATGGCAGAGCTACAGGACAAAGAGACCTGGGTCCCTGGATGATCCCAGAACAGAACTGCCTCCCTAAAATCACACACCAGTGCTCAGACTTTTACATAGTAGAGAAATCAACTCCCTATCAAGTTTCACCACTGTCATTTGGTCTCAGTTACAGCAATCAAACCAATATTCTAGTTGATAATGTAGCAAACCTCCCCTCCACCCAAGAATGAAAAATCCTTGAAGAAAGAGATAATCTAGAAGCCAGCACAAAGTATCTTCTTGGCACCTCCCTGGTCTCAGCCAGTGCCGGCATCTCAGAAACACTTTAAAAAGAACATAAAGCAGAGTCCTTGTGCTTACAGACCTCACCACTCTAACCAGTGTCTCGAGACAGCAGTGGGTGAAAAGCAAGACAACCATGCAAGAGGTGACTGCCCCACGCAGCGGCGAGATTCAGGGTGCTGCAGGAGTTCATGGGCACTACACTGGGCCAGAGGATGAAGAGAGCACCAGGCAGGCGCAGGAGGCAAGGGGATGCGAGCCGCCACTTGGCAGAGCAGAGGTGAGGGTAGACCAAGGTGGGCTTGTGAGTGACGCTCAATGAAACAATCTAGTTTGTTGAAAATCCTGATAATTACAGAATCACAGGGCTACAAAGCATCTCCCAAGTCACTAAATCCGACCAGCACCAGAGGCCCAGAGAAAATATAAAACTCCCTGGGAAGAGTAAATATATGGACATATTAGAATGCAGAAGTAATGTAATATAAGTGTGTAAATCATTTTCAAATCTGGTATAGACACTAAAAACCAAAAGTAATTATAAATCTATGCTAACATATAAACAATATAAAAAGATATAAGCAGTGTCATCAATAACATAAAGGGGGAGTACACAAAGATGCAGAATTTTTATGAGACTGAAATGAAGTTATCACTTTAAAGTGGATTGTTATAAATTTAAGATGTTTTATGTAATTGCAATGTTAAAAAGAAAATACCTATAAAATATACACAAAGAGAAATGAGAAGGAAATCAAAACATGTCACTACAAAAAAAAAAAGGCCAGGGAAGAGAAGATGGACAAAAAAGCTACAAGACAAACAGAAAACAACAAAATGGCAATAGTCTTTCCATTTCAGTAGTTATTTTAAATGTAAATAAATACCCTGTTAAAGGACACAGAGTGGCTAAATGGTAAACAAACAAGAGCCAACTACATGCTGTCTATAAGAGCCTCCCTGTAGATCTAAGGACTCACATATACTAACAGTAAGAGGATAAAAAGAAGGCAACTTCATGCAATTGGGAACTTAAAGAGAGCATGAGTGGCCATAGCTGTATAAGACAAAATAGATATCAAGACACAAACTTTAATAAGAGACAATGAAAAACATTATATAAGAATAAAAGGATCAATTCTCCAGAAAGATACAACTATAAATATATATGCACCCAACATTAGAACTCCCAAATATATTAAATGAACAATGACAGAACTAAAGGGATAGACAGCAACACAGTATTAGTAAGGGACTTTAATACCGCACTTTCAGTTTGGAAAGACCTTAAGATCAATACAGAAACAACACTACAGACCAAATTGATCTAATAGACATATACAGAACACTCCACCCAACAACAGAATACACATTCTTCTTAAATGCATATGGAACATTCTCAAAGATAGAATACATGTTAGACCACAAAACAAGTCTCAAGAAATTTAAGAAGAGTTAAATTATACAAAGTATCTTCTCCAACTGTAAGGAATAAAACTAGAAATCAATAGCACAAGGAAAACAGGAAAATCCACAAATATGTAGAAATCAAACAACTCACTCTTAAATAACTAATGGGTTAGAGGGAAAAAAAAACAAAGAGAATTTAGAAAATTTCTGGAGACAAATGAAAACAAAAACACTGCATACCAAAACTTACGGGATGCTTGACATTGAAAAACAAGAAACATTTCAAATCAACTACCTAACTTTACACTTTAAGAAATCAGGAGAAAAAAAAAAAGAACTAAACCCAAAATTAGCAGAAGGAAGGAAATAATAAAGACCAGAGAGAAATGAAATGAAATAGAGAACAGAAAAACAATTAGAAAAAAAAATCGATGAAACCAAGAATTGGTGTTTTGAAAAGACCAACAAAAATGATAAACTCTTAGCTAGACTAGTTAAGAAAAAAAAAGGAGAGAAAACTTAACTAAAATTAGAAATGAAAAGGGGACATTACAACTGATTTCACAGAAATAAGAAGGATTTTAAGAAACTACTCTGAGCAATTATATGCCAATGAACTGGATGACTAGAAGAAATGATAAATTCCTGGAAACACACAACTACCATGTGTGAAGACATAAAAAGTCTGAAAAGACCTATAACAGGTAAGGAGATTACAAGAGTAATCAAAAAACTTCCCAACAATGAAACTCCCAGGACCATATGGCTTCTTCACTGGAGAATTCTACCAAATATTTAAAGAATTAACACCAGTCCTCCTCAAACTCTTCCAAAGAATTTAAAAGGGTGGAACACTTTCATACTCATTCAGAAAAAAACCCAGTGTAACTACAGACCAATATTGCTGATGAACATAAATGCAGAAGTCCTCAGCAAAATACTAGCAAAGCAAATTCAAGAGCACATAAAAGGATTATATGCTGCAACCAGGTGGGATTTATACCTGAATGCAAGGATGGTTCGACATATGAATTCAATCAGTGTGATGCACCACATTATTAAAATGAAGGACAAAACCACATGATCATCTCAATGCAGAAAAGGCATTTGAGAAAATTCAATACCCTTTCATGATAAAAAATACTCAACAAACTAGGAATAGAAGGAAACTACCTAAACACTATAAAAAACGTATTTGACAAGCCCACAGCTAACATCATACTCAACAGCAAAAGACTGATGGCTTTCCCTCTAAGATCAGGAACAGGGCAAGGATGGATGCCCACTCTCGCCATTATTACCCAACATAGTGCTGAAAACCCCATCCAGGGCACTTAGACAAGAAAAAGAAACAAGGCATCCAAATTGGAAAACAAGTAATAAAATTATGTGTTCACAGATGACATTTTTTTATATAGAAAACCCTAGAGAACCCACAAAAAGAAATTGTTACAACTAATATAACGACTTCAGCAAGGTTTCAGGATACAAAATCAACATGCAAAAACTCAATTGCCTTTCTATACACTACTAGTGACTAGCCACTAACCTTCTGAACAAAAAATTAAGAACAAAATCCCATTTACTACCATATCAAAAAGTACAGAATACTTAGGGATGAACCTAACCAAGGAGGTGAAACAGCTGCACACTGAAACTACAAAATATTGCAAAAAGAAACCAAAAAAGATGCAAATAAATGGAAAGACATACTATGCTTGTGGACTGGAAACCTTAGTGTCATTAAAGTGTCCTTGGGTGGGGGCAAAAAAAAATAATGCCCGTACTACCCAAATGCAATCCTTATCAAAATTCCAATGGCATTTTTCTGCAGAAATAGGAAAAAGAAAGTCCAAAGAATCTCAAGGGACCCTAAATAGTTAAAACAATCTAAAAAGCATTTGGAGGCCTAACACGTTGAGAGTTCAAAACATACTTCAAAGCAAAGGTAATCAAGACAGTGAGGTACTGGCATGAAGACACAGAGAGAGAGAGCAAGTGAACAGAAAGGAGAGCCCAGAAATAAACCCTGTGTAAATGGCTAAATGATTTTTGACAAGGGTGCCAAGAGTACATAATGGGGAAAGAACAGATTCTTCCACAAATTGTGCTGGGAAAACTGCATATCCACATGCAAATGCATATGGAACATTCTGGAAGACAGAATACATATTAGGCCACAAAGCAAGTCTTAACAAATTTAAGAAGAGTGAAATTATACAAGGAATCTTCTCTGACTCTAAGGAATAAAACTAGAAATCAACAGGACAAGGAAAACAGGAAAATCTACAAATATGTTGAAATTAAACAACGTATAAAATTTAACTCAAAATGGATTAAAGACCTAAGTAATAAGACGTAAAACTATAATATTTCTGAAAAAGCTTCATGACAATTGGCACGGGCAATGATTCTTCAATACATCCAAAGCACAGGCAATGAAAGCAAAATGGACAAATGGGGCGACACTTTAAAATTTCTGTGTATCAAAGGGAACGATCACCAGGGAGAAAAGGCACCCTGTGGAATGGGAAAAAGCACCTGTAAATCACATATCTGATAAGGGGTTAATATCCAGACTATATAAGGAACTCCTACAGCTCAACAACAAAAAACAAATAACTCGATTAAAAAATGGGTGAAGGATTTGAATAGACAATCCTCCACAGAAATTATACAAATGCAAACAAGCACATGAAAAAGATGCTTAATATCATTAACTAAAAGAGAAATGCAAGAGCTGGTTTTTTGAAAAAATAAACAAAATAGATAAACCCCTAGCCAGACTCATTAAGAGAAAAAGAGAATCTACACACATAAACAGAATCAGAAAGGAGAAAGGAAAAAAATCACGACGGACCCCACAGAAATACAAAGAATTATAAGAGAATCCTATGAAAATCTATATGCTAACAAGCTGGAAAACATAGAAGAAATGGGCAATTTCTTAGAAAAATACAACCTTCCAAGACTGGCCAAGCAAGAAACAGAAAACCTAAACAGACAAATCACCAGCAACGAAATTGAATCAGTAATCAAAAAACTACCCAAGAACAAAACCCCCGGACCTGATGGATTCACCTCTGAATTCTACCAGATATATAGAGAAGAAATAACACCCATTCTTCTTAAAGTTTTCCAAAAAATAGAAGAGGAGAGAATACTTCCAAACTCATTCTATGAAGCCAGCATCACTCTAATACCAAAACCTGGCAAAGACCTCACCAAAATAGAAAACTACAGACCAATATTCCTGATGAATACTCAACAAAATACTAGCAAACCGAATTCAAAAATACATCAAGAGGATCATACACCATGATTAAGTGGGATTCATCCCAAGAATGCAAGGATGGTACAACATTCGAAAATCCATCAACATCATCCACCACATCAACAAAAAGAAGAACAAAAACCACATGATCATCTCCATACATGCTGAAAAAGCATTTGACAAAATTCAGCATCCATTCCTGATTAAAACTCTCAACAAAATGGGTATAGACGACAAGTATCTCAACATCATAAAGGCCATATATGACAAACCCACAGCTGACATCATACTTAACAGTGAGAAGCTGAAAGCTTTTCATCTAAGATCGGGAACAAGACAGGGATGCCCACTCTCTCCACTGTTATTCAACATAGTACTGGAGGTCCTAGCCACGGCCATCAGACAAAACAATACAAGGCATCCAGATTGGTAAAGAAGTCAAATTGTCACTATTTGCAGATAACATGATATTGTACATAAAAAACCCTAAAGACTCCACTCTAAAACTACTAGAACTAATATCTGAATTCAGCAAAGTTGCAGGATACAAAATTAACACACAGAAATCTGTTGCTTTCCTATACCCTAACAATAAACTAACAGAAAGAGAAATCAGAAAAACAATTCCATTCACACTTGCATCAGAAAGAATAAAATACCTAAGAATAAACCTAACGAAGGAAGTGAAAGACCTGTACCCTGAAAACTACAAGACATTCCTAAGAGAAATTAAAGAGGACACTAACAAATGGAAATGCATCCCATGCTCTTGGCTAGGAAGAATAAATATTGTCAAAATGGCTATACTACCTAAAGCAATCTACAGATTCAATGCAATCCCTATCAAACTACCAACAGCTTTCTTCAATGAACTGGAACAAATAATTCTAAAATTCATATGGAACCACAAAAGACCCCGAATAGCCAAAGCAATCCTGAGAAGGAGGAATAAAACAGGGGGAATTACGCTCCCTGACTTCAAGCTCTACTACAAAGCCACAGTAATCAAGACAATTTGGTATTGGCACAAAAACAGACCCACAGATCAGTGGAATAGGATAGAAAATCCAAACATCAACCCAAACACATACAGTCAATTAATATTTGATAAGGGAGCCTTGGATATACAATGGGGAGATGACAGCCTCTTCAGCAGCTGGTGTTGGAAAAACTGGACAGCTACATGTAAGAGAATGAAACTGGACTACTGTCTAGCCCCATACACAAAGGTAAACTCAAGGTGGATCAAAGACCTGAATGTAAGTCATGAAACTATAAAACTCTTAGAAAAAAATATAGGCAAAAACCTCTTGGACATAAACATGAGTGACTTCTTCATGAACATATCTCCCCGAGCAAGGGAAACAAAAGCAAAAATGAACAAGTCGGACTATATGAAGCAGAAAAGCTTCTGTACAGCAAAGGACACCATCAGTAGAACAAAAAGACTTCCTAAAGTATGGGAGAATATATTCATAAATGACGTATCCAATAAGGGGTTGACATCCAAAATACATAAAGAACTCACGCACCTCAACAAACAAAAAGCAAATAATCCATTTAAGAAATGGGCAGAGGACATGAATAGACACTTCTCCAAAGAAGAAATTCAGATGGCCAACAGGCACATGAAAAGATGCTCCACATCGCTAATCATCAGAGAAATGCAGATTAAAACCACAATGAGATATCACCTCACACCAGTGAGGATGGCCAACAACCAAAACACAAACAACAACAAATGTTGGCGAGGATGTGGAGAAAAGGGAACCCTCCTACACTGCTGGTGGGACTGCAAATTAGTTCAACCATTGTGGAAAGCAGTATGGAGGTTCCTCAAAAAACTCAAAATAGAAATACCATTTGACCCAGGAATTCCACTCCTAGGAATTTACCCTAAGAATGCAGCAGCCCAGTTTGAAAAAGACAGATGCACCCCTATGTTTATCGCAGCACTATTTACAATAGCCAAGAAATGGAAGCAACCTAAGTGTCCATCAGTAGATGAATGGATAAAGAAGATGTGGTACATATACACAATGGAATATTATTCAGCCATAAGAAGAAAACAAATCCTACCGTTTGCAACAACATGGATGGAGCTAGAGGGTATTATGCTCAGTGAAATAAGCCAAGCCGAAAAAGACAAGTATCAAATGCTTTCACTCATATGTGGAGCATAGAGCAAAGAAAAAAACAGCAGCAGACTCACAGAACCCAAGAATGGACTAACAGTTACCAAAGGGAAAAGGACTGAGGAGGATGGGTGGGAAGGGACGGACAAGGGGGAAAAAGGGGCATTACGATTAGCAGATGTTATGTTGGGGGGGCACGGGGAGGGCTGTACAACTCAGAGAAGGCAAGTAGTGATTCTATAGCATCTCACTATGCTGATGGACAGTGACTGTAATGGCGTTGTTGGGGGGGACCTGATGAGGTGAGGAGTTTAGTAACCATAATGTTGCACATGTAACTGTAGATTAATGATACCAAAATAAAAAGAAATAAAAAAATTAAAACAAAGGAAATGCAAATCACAACTTTTTTGTCCCAGAGACTGTGGTTTGCCAGCCCTATCCTGAAGGTCAGTGAAAGTGGGCCATTAACAAATACGGGATTCATTCCATTTGCTGTGCCTAAGACTGTAATTTAAAAAATAAAGAGGAGAGAGAGGAGGACAGGAGGGAAGGAGGACACCCAGTGCCCCACCTTCTGTGGCTCACTGCCACCTCCACACCTTGCCCGCCTGGGGCAGAGGCACACATTCTAGGGCAGTGGACACACACCAGAGTCCCAGGAGCAGCATTCCCAACAGCCTCTTGCTTGATAGGACAAATGCACCCTTTCCACAAGGGTGATCTACAAGGGGAAGTGTGACACTCCCTGATATGCAACTCCAGGTCTGGGTCAGTGCCCAGTTTGGGGAAGACCTTGTTAGAATCATTAATGGACACAGGAGTGAGACCAGAAAAGGCCAAAGATCTACAGAGACCAGTGGCCTTTGGTCACTACCACGTAGCCTGTAACAAACCAAAAATAAACTAGAAGCAATGCACTGAGCAGAGAATGCTTTTTGCCCACCCAATACCCATCCTTTCCTCCTTACTAAAAGAATCTCTGTTACTGAGGCTGGCAGTTAGCCAGCTCAAGCCTGCCTTTTCAGCCTGTCTTGCAGGTGTGAGTGGTCAATCACATGCAAGCAGAAGTCGCTGGGTGGGGCTTCCAGGCGAGCTGTTCAGAGAGGCACACTTTGCCTTGCCCCTTCCACCTTCCTGCTACATGAATGTGGTAGATGGAGCTACAGTGATGTGTGGTGACCACGGAGAGACTTCAGAATGGAAGCCACACCCTACAGATGGTCCCAATCCAGGAGGCTACCTCTAGTTACTCTGCATGAAAGCAAAGCAAACCTCTAACTGTGTTAAGTCAGTAACATAAGGCTTCTGTGATCAACAGCAAACCTCATCCTGAGTGTCTGTTGGAAAAGCTAGCTCAGCCACTTGCCTTCAAAGAGTGGAATGGAGTCGTTGGAAAAGGTGTCCAAGGCAAGGAGGTCTTTTCCATCTTTGGACCCACTGCGTTTGTGCTTATGTTTTCTCCGAAAAAAGGATCTGCGTGCAGCCGCTGACAGTGTCTTTGCGGCGCTGTTGTCGCCTTTGACTTCAGACATGCTGAGCCTCCTGGAGAATTCTTGGTCCATCCTGCAGTCACAGGGGTCAGTGGTGCTGGCGAGGGCCTTGGGACCATCTCCCACCCACCCCAACTCCGGCTGCTCCAGTGGCCCTCTGCAGGTCTCCTGGCTCCTCCACCCACCCATGCCACAGACGACCCCTTCGTGACACTGCTGTGGGGGCACCAAACACCAGTGCTGGGGAAGCTCTCAAAGCAGGCCAATTTCTATACCCAGGTGAGTGCCAACAGGAACTGGTAAGACAGCCTTCCCTTGGCGACATTACAAGCTATGCTTCCTGCCCTAAAAAGGAGGAGTCTGATACATGCTTCACACGGAAGAAACCTGAAAACATGCTAAGTGACAGGAGCCAGTCACAAAGGACCACATGCTTTATGATTCCATTCACATGAAAGTCCAGAACAGAGAAATCTACAGATACAGAAAGTAGGTTAGTGCTTCCTAGGGCAGGGAAGACAGAAGGACAAGAGGGGAGGTAAAAGGGGCTTCTTTTTGAGGTGATGAGAATGCTCTAAAATTGACAGTGGCAATGGTTTCATGTACCTGTGAATATACTAAAAGTCACTATATTGTACATTTTGGGTAAATTATATGGTATATGAATTATATTTCAATAAATCTGTTAAAAATTGTGTCCTCTAGGTTGCCACTGTGCTTCTGTATGGCAATGACTTACGCACAGCACTGGCTTGTGCTAATTAACACTAGCTTCTTGGACAAGTGATTTTGGCAAGAAAACATAATAGACCAGAAGCTGAGATGAGCAGCAAAATGTAGCCCCCAGTAGCCCAGGACTTGGCCCTCATCCTGTGTGATCACTCCATGGGTGGCCCGGCCAACCCCCAAGCCCAGCCGCAGAGAACACTTACACGTATTTGCTGGGGATCTGCCCACGCTGGATCTTCTGGGCATTCTCATCCAGCTGCCAGGCCATCCAGGACCCAAATGTGCCCTGGGGCAAGGTGTCATCAACGTAAAGGATGTCATCTTTTTTAAAACTCAGCTCATGCTCCACCTCTGCCAGCCGGTCATACAGGGCCCTGGCCCGGGGCACAGAGGGACTAAGGTCAGGAGGCTGCCACACACCTTGGCATCTAGGTTCCAGAACAGCCTTCTCCTGTTCTGAGCTTTCCCCAGACTATGGTCAAGACCCATCTCTCCCCATCTCCCCATTTGACAGCTGCCAAAGGAGGGAGCCTGGGCTTTACATAACCAGACAACGAAGCTGCCTTTTTTCCCCGAGACAGGGAGCTTGTGGGAAACAAGGGCTGCTCCACACCCATCAGACAGAGAATTTCTTGCCAAGGACCAAAGGTCCATCTCCCTTCCAAATGGGTTTTCCCATTTCCCTTCCTCTCCTGAGTCAAGGCAGATAGCTCCTCAAGACTGAACACTCCCCAGGATGGAAAATGTCATCTCCTGCCAAGGAGGGGTTACCAGAGACAGGGACCCATACCTCATGGCCTCATGGTGCACAGTTGATCAGTTTTTATTCTTTTTGTGGCCTCAAATCTTAGGGACATGAAGGAAGCTATGAGCACCTCTTAGAAAATGCCTGACGCCTGTTCCCACACCCATGGTACTTTCATATGAACTGCAGGGCCCTGAGGCACCTTGGTGACCCCACATACTGCACAGGGATCTGCAGACCTGGGTCAGAGGGACACCAGGAGAGGAGTGCACCCCACAGGAAAATGGGGCTCTGCAGCCTCAAAACCCCCAAGCCACAAACCCTAATGAGGGAGTCCATCTGGCCCTGCAAGCCTTTCAGGGCTTTCTAAGTCATAAGCATCGCACCGTGAGCATATGGTTTGGGGCCCAACTAATGACAATCCTGGCCCATCCACTCAGGCAAGAAACAGAGACATCCACAGGGATATTTTTGACCGAAGACACTCCTCTGGCCCTGAATCCCTGGAGCACCTGGCTACTGGTACCTGACGTAGAAGCTGTCACCAGGCAGGCCCTTGACCTTGGTGAACTCCTCGGGGCGGTACTGGACCTTCAGGCGGACACCATCCTTGGGCTTCAGCATCTCCACGTAGACCTCTTCCACCGTCTTGTTGCGCATGTCCAGGCTGCCATACTGTCCAGGGACAGGGGACAGGGGTCAGAGAGTAAAAGCCAGGGGTGGCTTGGACACCCATGAGGGGATGATTGTGGGATAAAGTCAAGATTCAGCATCCCCTTAACTGAGAATCCACATGTCTTCCCTCCAAGGTGGGGCCAAGTCCTCTGCCCTCGACCGCATCTCCCAGAAGAAACCCTCTTGCAGTCCCCCAGCACATAAGGGCTATTGGAAACATGGCACCTCATCTTGTTTACACTACTTGTATCTGCCATTACGTAGGAACCATCTTACCCTTCAAATGGGAGACCCAGTGAGAGGAGATGACATTCCCCATTTAATGAGAGTCCTACTGCTAACAAGTGCAGAGCACCTTCCCTCTGGACGCTGGGGCCCAGCCGCTCCTGGCCCACCTCCCCAAGACCTCCCTAGAAGGTCTTTGCAGCACTCAACACTGAAGGGTCACCAGGTGAGAAGCTGTGCTTCTCTGCCTCCCATGCCACCTGACACCACGTCAGGGAAGCCTGACGCACAGACGGAGAGTGGCCTAGCCAGCAGCCCAGCGCTCAGAACTCACCTCGAGGATGAGGTCCCCTGGCGCGAGGCCGTCAGGGCCCTTGGCAGCACTGTCCTCCTCCACCTCAGCCACAAACACCCCGTGCAGGTTCCCACCACATAAATGCACTCCAAGCTCCAGCTGGGACCTCTTCATGAAGACAACTCGTGGCTCTGCAGTCTTCTTGTTGGCATCTCCCCCCATCCTTTAGGAAAGGAGAATGAAATTCCTTAGTTATGCACAAGAAGGGAGTAGAGCTTGAAAAGGACTGAAGAGTGGCTCACGCCCTAACCATTTTCTGCTTGCTCCAGGGAGCCCATGAGGTCTCAGAACCACACGGAACCGAGACGTGGTCCATTCATGGGCTATAGTTCTAGGGACTTAAGTTTTAGGGGGAATGTTGAGGTCTGACAGAGGTGAAAAGGCACAGGTCACAAAGCTAGTAGAGAACAAAGTGGAAATCAGTTCCCCTGCTTTTTGGCCCAGCTGTCAACGGCCTGCCATGCCTTAGTCTGTATTTCCCAGCTGGACTGCGCTTGTGCCTCTGGCCTCATTCCACCTAAGAAGTCAGAGCCAGTCTCACTGTTCAGAGAACAGCTCACTCAGCAACTGTTTACTGAGCACATTCTATGGCCCAAGGGTTGTGCTAACCACAGAGAGGGGGCCCCTTGCCATCAAGGAGCTCAGGATGTACTGAGGGAGATGGAGATGTTAGCAAACAAACTGAGTGAAGAAAACGGGACCCCTACAGAGACTGATGAGGGGATCGCAGGGGAGAAGCCAGCGGGAACGAACACTTGCTGCAGTTACTCCAGCGCACTGATCTGGTGCAGAGCGGGCTGCGTTCTGAGTGAGGCCGGTTCTTGGTCAGGCCCCGCGATGCAGGGGAATGGCTCTGTCTAGGACTTCAGAATGACTGCTGTGTGCCCTGGCCCACGTGGACTTCTCCCACTTGCCCTCCAGCTCCCACATATGCCCTGCTCCTCCTGCCCACGAATGCTGATCCCTCCTCCTGACTTCTCTCCCTGCCTGTCCTCTGCATGGCTAACCGTGCTTGCCCTGAATGTCCTGATACAGCTGTCACTGCTCCCTGCCACACCCCTCCTCATGGCTCCATCTCAGCATGTCAGCTATGGGGCATAGCCTGAGCACTGGTCTGTTGCCCTTTAAACCCAGAGCTCCTTGGGGGCAGTACTGCTGTTGAGTGGGGGATGGCTGTGTGATGAGTAAAGACAGAGTCAGAAAAGAGGTGAATGAGAGAAGGAGGGAAGAAACAAGCAGAGCTAAGAACAAGTCAAAAAGAAAAGGGGAAAAAAGCAAGAAAGGGCAGGACAGAAGGAGGAAACAGGAATCATGTGCTTTGCACCCCAAATCCTGACAACCTGTAGCACAGGGTGATACCAGTATCTGGTGCCCACACCCCTCAGAGGATGTGCCTGGGGCATGATAATGACCTGACTGGCCCACCCCACTCAGCCAAGGTGCAGATGGAAGGCTCACAGCAGGCATTTGCTGACCTGGAACTGGAGGTACTCTGCTTGGCTGGGAGGGTGCCAGGGCCCTCATCCTGCTCCATCAGTGGGTCAGTGACAGAAGGATGATCTGGGGTGGTGGCACCACTGCCCTGGAGAGTGGAGTGAGTGCTGACAGGGTCCAGATGGGAGCTAGAGATGGAAGACAGGAAGAATAAGGAGTAGCACGTGGCCCTCAGCCTCCTGGAGCCACCCCCTCTCCAGGGTGACCGGGGCTGGGCTGTGCCCAGGCTCTGCACCCTGAGCCCTAAGAAGAGTGGACAGCACCTCAGGTGATCCACCCTGCAGGATTTGCCTGTCCTCTCTGCCCCACCTGTCCTCAACATGAAAGGGGCAGTCTGGGAGACACATGACATCACTGTCCCCTTGTCTTCTGTTTACACATCTCATCTCCCCTTCGCTGAGCTGTACATTGCTGCAACGCAGGGGCATGTCTTCTCCTTCTCTCACGTGCCCTGCAATCCACAGCTCACGGGCAGCCACAGGCAGTGCCTGCACATGGACAGGGGGCCAGACCACTGAGTAAGAAGCCCACACACAGGGCCTCAGCTCCTGGCCACCACACACCCAAGCACAGGGCTTCCTTCTGCAGTCATCTGTGTCCACACCTTATTTCAGGAGCAGACATCCTCCCTGTATACGTTGTTTTCCCCAATCCCATGGCTGGTCCACTCTCCTCTATGGCAGCAGGATGCCCAGAAATTGCAGCTGCACCCTGGGCCTCCCCAAGGTGAGATGCTCCTGCCACACCCATCTCCTCCCACAGCCCAGGTGGCCCCCATGGAGGCCCAGCTCTCACCTGGACCGGGAGTGGCTGCTGAGTTGGTGCATGTGTGGGTTGTACTGGGCCAGGATGGTGATAGTGTCACAATTCTGCCCGATGATGAGCCGGGCCTGCTGTTCCGTGGCACTCCGCAGGTTTATGCCATTGAACTAGGAAATACCCAAAGCAAGGCTCAGTGACATGGCAGGGGTTGCGGATTTAGGGAGCATTGCTTTCCTGAAGGAAGGAGAAGAGTGGCTCCACTTACCTCAAGTAACTGATCGCCATACTCAAGCCCAGCTTGGTGAGCAATGCTCCCTCCAGTCACCTTGGAGACATAAACGCCACCCTTCTCTCCACTCACGATGGAGATGCCCAGTGGCTCCGAGCCCTTCTGCAGCTTGACATGGCGTGGCTCCTCCACATAGGGCCTTGGAAGAGAGCCAACAGTTTTGGGGACTTGAACCCAAAGGAAAGGTTTGGGGAAGATTTGAGGTCAGGCATGCAATCAGCTCTGCAGAAAGGGACAGGGAGCCCTGGCTGCCCCTGTAATGGCACAGCTGGATGGGAACATGATGGCCTCACCTTTGTATGACAGTGGTGCACATTCCTGCAAACCCATGCAATACAAACACAACACTCCCAAATGGACACAGAAGCACCCAGTCCCAAAGACACAAAGAATGTTCCATGTGATCTATAAACACTGATATGCACAGGGAAAAAGCACAGATTTTCATAATGTAAGAGGAGTTGCCTCACAATGTGCAACCTATAAACCTCATGGGGTCTCAAGGTGCCGTCAGAGGAAAGGAAAGGGCTCCTGGGATGCCATTCACCCAAGAAGGGTCAATATAAAGTATCGGTTTTTATATTTACCAGTACACAGGGAGATGTCAAATGATCATGGAAATTAAGCAGCTGCAAACCCAAGCCATTAAAAAGGGAGGAGGTAGGCTAGGAGCAAGGTGGCAACCATGCACTTGGGGGCTCAGGGAGCGCCATCCACCACCCACTGCACCGTGGGCACGAGGGGCACAAGGGGGCTCGGGTGGGGGCCTCGTGTCAGGCCAACCTCAGACTCCTCAGGGAGGAGAACCTGGGCCCGGCGGCCACAGGCAGTCTCAAGAGTGATCTGTGGCGGTGGAGACATCTGGAAGGTGCAAAAGGTGAGAAACAAGAAAGGACCGCTCAAAGAGGACAGACAACCACCAACTCCTGGACTGTAATAGACAGACAGACAGACAGCCAAATGACACAGAGCCGTCCTATCAGGACTGCACTTCACGCTGCCCCAAGCTCCTCCCCTCAGCACAAAAGCGCAGCCAAAGCCCAAGGGAGGAGCCAGTCAGCCGGAGAACCAGCTCCTCGGGCTCCCCCAAGGAGCATACGGGCAGGGTGGGCTCACTAGTGAAGGACGGCAGACGGAGGGCCACCCAGAGGCCCGGCAATGTCCCACGCTTGGCGGGCCTCAGGCTGGGTCCCACCACTCAGGGCACAGTCCCCTGGGCATGCTAAGACCAAATCCTTTTTGACTTGTCCTCCTCCCCTGCCCTCCAAAACTTTGTCCCCTTACCAAACTCACCAGCTCTGCACTGCCATTCTTGACCCTGCAGCTCATATACATCGGTCCCTGGCCTGCACCCTCCGGCACTTCAAGACTTAATACATATGAGAACACCAGGCAGTATAGAGTTGTAAGAACCCTTATCGAGAAGCCACCCCACCACTGTCCTCAGATCCCCAGCCTAAGGTAAGGGCGGCACAGAAGCCCAGAGTCAGAAGGAGGCCAGCACGCACGTGTGGGCAGAGTTAGCCTCTCTGGTCTAGAGCTCCTCTGTCCCCATTGAATACCCTCTCCTCTCTTCCACCTCCAAAAATACATTTATCTCAAAAAGGAGCCAGTAACTGAATCGTAATAATAGCCATACAACAGAACCCATGAAGATGTTATGAAATGATAAGGTCAGGATTTACTGACATGGAAAGATGTAGAGGACATACTGAGGCACGGGAAGACAGGCCAGAATCATTCCACCTTTATAAACCTGTACACAGTTATGTGTCTATTCATGCAAAAACAGGTTTCCATGGAGGACCTTACCAAAATGTTAAAAATGCTTTCTAAAAGAGGGCATTTGAAGTAATCCTTACTTTTTCATCTCCTGAACGATCTAAATTTCTTACAAGGTGCACAGAATAAGGCTGCTTTATAAAAGAGGTTTATAAAATACACGTCATAATATTACAAATAGCTTAAAACAATGTTAAGTAGGAAGTGTTTATGTGTATAATATAAATAATAAAACACCCATTTAAATTACATATATCAAATGGTTAACAGCAATTGAATTTGGCTTATGAGATTATATGTAACTTTTTCTAATTTTCCCAGTTTCCTGTAACAATATAGAACTAGGAAATACCGATCCCCATATGAATCAGGAGGAAAGGGACTATTTTTACTAGGAACCCATTCCTCAGCCAAGTCCCACACATTACATTTGATGCACTCATTAGGCCACAAGCACTGTGAGGGCAGGAATCTCTCTGTACACCACAGCAGCTAAGGGGATGTCTGGTCACATGTGACAAGGCCCTTTCTGCTTCTAAGGAACCCACTTCATTTGGGAGAAGATCTTGCTTCTCAATGACCTACACTGGGGTTAAGTAAAAGAACTCACTAGCCACCCTCGCTGCTGCAGGCTTGCATCCCTGTATCACATCAGGGACAGTCATGAACATTTTCTTATGAACTGCATCTGATTCCCCTAGAGACCCAGGTGTACTGGTGTTTAGGAATATTTCTGTTCTCCAGTGAATACTTGCTAGGTTTGCTGTCTTACAGGTTCAGATTTTCTACGTAAATGAAGGGCCCGCCCAGCAGGTCCCTCTGTGGCTCAGAGACACAGGGCCCTCAGCTTCCTGGACTTGAGTTGACAGGGGCAGCTCTATTCCTTTTAAAGGATTAATTAAAGACAAGTTCAAGTTTACTCAGATTTCCTGAAGACCTACAATCTAGATAGAACCTTTTAAACATAAATGTGATCTAGTATAGTCTACTGTGAAGAAAACATCAGGGGAAGAGGTGTGCACAGAGCTTGTGGCGGCTGAGATGGAGTCCTTAGAGGCATGCCTTGACTAACGTCAGCCTCAAGTTAACATAAAATTTCAGCAGAGACTGGCCTGCATTTTTGAATGAACCGACAAGCAGCTAAGCTATGCACTTATGCTTTACATACTTTTTTCCATGTGTATTTCATTTCAATAAAAAGCTTGGGGCTAGGGGCGGGAGGGCAGACAAGCAATGCACTCTGTTCTAAAGCCAAAAAGCAACAGACAGGAATAAGTTCTGATTCTAAATAGGGTAGTCCAGTCACCAACCACGTGAGCATAGACAGATCATGCAAATTTCTCATTTTTCAGTTTCATCATCTGTAAAATGGGGCCGATAATGTTGCTGCTACGGCACACGGGTTACAAGGATTCCATGACTTGTACACCAGAGTGCCTAACCGACGCCTGGGCAGTGGTGAACGGTACCCACCATCAGCATCACCGTCAGGCATCGTGGCTGTAGCCCACCCCCTCCCGGGGACACTTGGGGCAGCACACCCTGCTCCTTACCATGCCATCTACACATGCCCCACCTCCTGGCACCATGTGCCCAGGACTTACTAGAACTTATCCCTGAATGCTAGGCAACCCAAACTAAAGCAGCCTTGCCCTGGAATCAACTCACTTGCAACTCTCCAACTCCCACTGCTTCTACCAACCCTCCCCTTCCCTCAACCAAGCCCTGGCCCACTGCAGGGATGCACCGTCCACCACTGCACACTCTGCCCAGGCCGTGCTCACCTGTCCTTCCTCCACTCTCCAAGGGCTGTAGGGTTGATGGCAATTCTGGGCAATGTGGAGGCTGAGGTCTGGGACTGGCTACAAGAGGACAGGGTGTCGATGTTCAGGGGTGACTGTGGAGGAGTGCTGCATTCAGAATGTGACAACGAACCTGCCAAGAGAGATGCAGGGTAACGCAGGTCACAATCTTGCATGTCAGTTCTCAGCTAGCCAAGACCAGGGCAGACACAGTCCACACACATGGCTCCAAACCTCAGCCACAGCACACGGCCTTGGATTCAGATGCTGGGCTCTGAATGGCCTTTCTACTCCCCACATCTCTAGACTTAGGGCTGGGCTCAACCAGTGTTTACTGAGTGGCTGAGATGATGAGGACAGTATAAACTATGCCCAGACACTGCACCAGAGGACAGGGTGAGGCGGCAGGCAGGGAGGGGAGTGCTAAGAAGTTCTCACCTCTGTCAGAGCCCACAACAGACCGGGGATATCTTGGCGTCAATGGGATTTTAATGCGTTCTGTCTTGAACTGCAAGTTACTCGAAGACCCTAGGGTTCCATAAGGGGACAAAGCTTTAGGCCTGTGGTTAAACACCACGCCTCACTCCCTCACCACCATCCTACTAGTCAGGAAAGACACACAAATGCAAAGTGGGGCCCTGCCACTTATCCCTGAGGGGGCCTAAATGTGGAACAGCTACGAAAAGCAGATAGTTAAAGCCCAGTATTTGAATATGCTGTACAGGCCTACACTATTCCAGAACAGGATCACGCAAATCTCACTCCTCGCCCCAGAATGGAGATGGCAAGTCAAGTCACAAAGGGAACTGCTTGCCTTTTCTCCACAGTGCTGCACGCAGTCCCACCAGAATCTCTTTATGAGTAACTAAGAGATTCTATGCTGGGGTGCATGTAATAGGGCAGTGATAGCACTATAAAACCCCCCAGGATGACCAAGCAGCTCAGGGACAAGGACAAGGCTCCTGGGCCAAAGGGTCACCTGGAACAGCCACACGACGACTAGGGAAAGCTGGAGAGATGGAGGCCAATGGAAATGCCTGGAGTGGAGTGTGGTAGCAACCTCAGCCCCAGGAGGGCACAGGGGCCCTTGTGGGCTGACCCCCAGGAGGTCTGGGTATGAGGATGCAGGTGGAGGTGGCAAAAAGGTCGGTGGCCCACTATGGTGAGAAGGTTCCAGTGGTGCAGTTACCAAGGCGGGCACTGGAGGGCAGTGAGTTGGACCCGTGGGAGGCTCGCATCTCTGAGTAGTCGCCGCAGGCCCTGTGGCTCAGATCCAGGCTCAGGCGTCCCTGGTGCTGGACACTGAGAGAACCAGACAGATGAGGTGCTCAGGAGCAAGACCAGGGCCAGCCATGGCTGCTCGGGAAAAACACAAGTGACAGGACTGGGTCAAGTCCTCCAAGAGCTGCAAAAGGGAGGCCCAGAGGCCACTTGCTGTCAGCCAAGGACAGAGGGCTGCCCACAGCCATGCGTGGCGGTGGCACCTGCACAGAAAGAGCTCCACAAGTAGAGTGGGAGAGGCGTAGCCACTTGAGCCCTGGGCTGGGCTCACCGGGAGGAAGGGCTTTCTACAGGGAAAAACTGGATTTGAACCCTGAGGTGGTGGCAGATGCAGGTGGTGGTGCTAGAGAGGCGGGGCCTCTCCTTCAGAGCAGGCAGAAAGGGGCTGGATGGGCACTAAGGACAGTGAGAGGGACCCATGCCCCTCACTTAGGAAAGCATGTCTAGGAAGCCAGAGGACAGAGAGCCCAGGGCTCACCCAGGTCAGGCTGGCCTGTGGTCAGTTCTGACAACGTCCTTTTCTAGCTCTGTAATGAGGCTATGTCTCTTCCTTGCCTAAAGCCCACTATACTCAGAACAAAACCCAAACTGTACCATAGCTGCAGGACCAATCTGTGCTCTCCTTCTGACTAACTGTACCTTTGCCAAGAACCCCCACTTCCTCACGCTGTCCCAAAAGCCCACCACACTTTCCCGAGGTGCCCAGGCTGCGGCACCTATGGCCTCCTTCCTGGGGACGCCACCCCAGGTCTTGTGCAGCTGGCCTCTTCTCAGCCTTCTGGTCACAGAATCCCCCAACCAGAGGGCCCTCCCCACCACCCACTCTAACTCTCCATCCTCTTCCAAGGCACAGTCTCCCTAGTCCCCTGTTTTACAGTCTTCAGAACTACTCAGCTCCATCTGGTATCACTCTGTTCATTGCTTTCTGTCTGCCTCCTACACTTGAACACAAATGTCACATAAGAGGAAACTTGTCTGTTTAGTTCTCCATTGTGTCTTCTTGGAACTAGAACAATCCAGAGGATATAGTAGGTCCTCGATAAAAACCTGTCAAATAACTGAATGAATGCGTGACCTTGAGCTAGTTCATTCACTCTTTTAAGGCCCAGTTTCTTCATCTATAAAATGGACACAATAATAGTCCTTAGCTTATAAAGTTGCTGGGCTGATTAAATGAGATGATGCCTAGAAAGGTCTGCGCTCAGTGCCTGACATGTGAGCACTCAAACATCAGCTGCCATCACTCCCCTCCTCTGAATTCCCTTACAAGTCGCACACCGGTGAATGAAGAGAGCATCCTTAAAGTTCACTCCCCCTGGGCTCCCCAAGCTGCTGAACAGCCCCTCCCCAGCTAGGCAAGGAAGCTTCTCTACCCATGAGCCTCATTATGAACCAGTGGCTTTATGTCCAGGAGGGCTTGGGCAGCTGGGGTGCAGGGAGATGGCATGGTGACTTCACATACCTGAGATGCAAACCCTGGGGGCTGACCTCTCTGGGAACAGGTGGAGAGCTGCGGGGGCCGACCCTGTGGCTACGCACGGTGTATATGGGGTTCCTCAGGATGGAGCTTACGGTGGTATTCGGGGTCATACTCCGGGGAACGGTGCCTAAAAATGGGCTGAATGAAAACAATTGCTCCAAAGCACCCAGCCAGCCCCAGCCCTGTGTGAGCTATTAGACTTTCACCATCTGTAAAATGGGAGACCTCTCTACTGTTTCCTATTTCCCAGGCTACTATGGGAGAAAGCACTCTGAAAAGCAAGAAATGTCACTGATACAAGACTAAACATCCCAAAAAGGGCAGCAATCACTAGGTTCTTTGGACCTCTGGGTGAAGGACACACAGATTCTCCTTGAAATGACTGCCTCCACTTCTATTCTCTCCTCCCATTGGGCCGCCCTGTGAGCCCACATAGACCCTCCTGCCCAGTCCTACCCAGCTGACTCACCCACAGACGCCCTGCTTGGGTAGAGTGGGAGGTTGCTGTGCCGGCCACAGTGCCCTGGTGAGTAAGGGGACCACTCCTGGAGCTCTGGGGAGAGCTCTCCACTGGCTGGGATGCACTTCTGCTCCTGCAGAACCGAAGGCAAGAGGCAGTGGCTAGAAATGCATGGGAATTTGCAAATGGTTTCTGTCGCCTATGCATGAGCTCCTCCCACCTAGACACATGAAGTGACAGTCTAGAGAGGCCATTGCTCATTCATGTTGTCTTACACACCTGAGAAGGAAGAACCGCCTTCAAAAACACCCTGGAAAAAAAGCGCAGAGAAAGATCTGCTCTTTCAAATAAACAAAGTAGAACACGTGTATGCATCAAGCACATACATGTAACAGCACCTCAAAACCCGCACAGGTGTGTGAAGCTCTTTGTCTGCAGAGACGATCATGGATTTGTCCTCCAGCTCTCAGCAATCTCTCCCACGTGGAAACTACAGCACCCTCCAAACAAGCCAGCCTGTCCTGCTGCCAGCTAACAGATTCACAGGGGCTATCTTGGCTCCCTGAACCCTTCAAGGCAGGGTTCCTCTCTCGGTGTCATTCTGCCTGACGTGCACACCCCACATTACTTTCGAGTTTCCTCAAGAGGGCTGCACCCTGCTGCACCCACCCCCCTGCCCCAGTCCTTCTCCCAGTTGACTCCCCACCCCAATGCCTCCACCCCACTCCCCACCCCAGGGCTGGGCTCTACCTCCAGGAACTGAGCAGGAATCACTACTGGGGCGAGCTTGGGCCGATAACTGGGAGCAGACTTTGGCCGGCGGCGCTTCTGCCCCAGCTCGTCCGTCTTCTGGGAGGTGAGGTCCTCATCACAGGACTTCTTGGCAGGCAGGTAGGAGGAGTCCCCATCCCCTTCAGGGTAATAACTGGAAGCAATGTGGACCCTGGCCTTGCGAGGGGGGGAGGAACGCATGGGCTCTCCAGGGTCCACAGCAGGGGGCAGTGCACCTGGGGGGCTGGTGGATGGGGAGCTGCCCACCAGAGTTGCCTCTGACTCTGAACTGGTTTCCAGCCTGTGCTGGAACTTAATGGAGTCGCTCCTCCTGGGAGGTTTTGGGGGTGTCAGAGGTCCTACCCTCTTGGAGGGCTGGGGGGAGTGCACAGGCCCAGGGCCTGGGAGCAGGTAGTCTATTTTGGGGGGTGTCTGGGGACGTTTGAAAGTGTTAGGGTCAAAGATAGACTTTCTTTGCTTTGGCTTCTTGTAAACAGAGAGCTTCTCGGGCCCTGCCGTGGAGCTGAGCACAGCCTTGGGCCAGGTCCCACCACTGCTGGAGCTCTTGGGGTCTGCCTTATCCAGGGGGGCCTCTGTCACCCCACAAGGGCCCACCTCAGTCTCAAAAGGCAGCAGTGGTCGCCGGCTGTGCACATCCACCAGCCCGCAGCCACGCTCCCCAGAGGCATCTGAGCGGAAGGAGCTCAGACTGCGCTCGGAGGCACTGGGACAGGCCTGCGGGGAGACTGGGAAGGGTCCCCCAGGGAATGGCTTGTGCAGGAAGGAGGTGCTGCCTCCTGGGGGGCTTCGCTCCTTCCTGTCCTCCAGCCTGTCTGTGTAGAAGATGTCCGTCTGCGTGGAGTTATTGTGCTGCAGCAAGTTCCGTTTATTCTGAGCCTGGACCTCTGGGCCATGGGCTCGGAAACTCAACATCTTATCAGAGTCCTTGATGTTTTCAAAGATGTTCTGGCCACTCCATGAGGAGCTCTGAGGGAACACCTAAGCAGGGATTGCAGGGCAGTGAGAAAGAGAGTGCGGAGGACCACAGACCCTGGGGCTGCCAGTGGATGTGCCCCTGCGGTACAGCGATGGTCAGGAGCGGGCCCCGCATACACCCCAGAAGAGAGGCGAATGCAAACACATGCATGCACGTGCACACAGGTACTCTCCTTGACAGCTGAGGTTTTCCCATAGCCTTGGCCGCTGTGAACGCACAAGAGAGCCATTAAAGTTCTCTTGACTTTGAGCACTTTCTGAAATCACCTGCACAATGCCCTGCATATTTTCTTAAACTGTCACATAAAAAAGTAAAGATCCATTATCAAAAATACGTATCTTGAGTACACTCACATAATGGAGTATTATTCAGCAATAAGAAGAAACAAGTCACCAATCCACTGATAAAAAGACATGGAGGAACCTTAAATGCAGAGTGGTAAGTGAAAAGAAGTCAGTCTGAAAAGGCTACACGCTGTATGATTCCAGCTTTAAGACATTCTGGAAAAGCAAAACTGTGGAGGCAGTATAAAAGATCAGTGGTTGCCAGGAATTGGGAGGAAGGTGAAGCACGAGGACCTTAGGGCAGGGAAACTGTTCTGTATGACACTGTGATGGTGGGCACGTGTCATTATGAATTTGTCCAAAGCCACAGAACAGACAACACCAAGAGTGAATCCTCATGTAAACTATGGACTTCAGTTAATAGTAATATATTAATATTGGCTCATTAGTTACAACAAATGAACCCACTAACACAAGATGCTAATTACAGGGAAGCAGAGTGGGGGAAGATGAGAACTTTCACACAGGCTTTTTTGTAAACCTAAAACTGCTCCTCAAAAGAGCATCTTAATTTTAAATTAATTAATTTTTTTAAATGTGTCTTAATGAAGTAGATGTACCTATTTTTTCCAACCTTCTATTATAAGCCTTTTCAACTGTGCAGGAAGACTTACAGAAAACTGCAGTGAACACCCATAAAACCAGTTTATATTCAACAGTATTTTACCACATTGTCTGTTCCTATCACTATTACAGAAAATATGAAAGTTACGAATAACACATTTCGCTCCTAACAACTTTATCCTGTACTTCCCACAAATAAGGCCATTCTCCTATATAACCCCAAACCCATCACTACACCCAGGAAAATTAACAATCTCCCAAGATCATCTAATTATTCAGTCCAGATTCAAATGTACCCCACTGTCCCCGAAATGTCCTTCTCATTTGTCCTTGTTTTTAAACCAGGATCCAGTCAGGGTTCACACACACTCTGGACTGTACAAACCAATGCCCTTTTTCCAAGGATCCCAGTGACACATGGAGAAATAGCTCAGGTCTTGGAGAGGAGGCTTTCTCACCCTGCAGATCCTAAGAGCAGAGCCACGCAGGAAGGGGCCCTTACCTTCAGGAGGGAGAGGGTCAGGGAGTCCTGGCAGCTACGCAGCAGAGATTCACACTCGTTCAGAGACTTGTTGTCCAGTGCGATACCATTGATCTAGGGCCAAACAGAAGGCCTATCAGGCCCACCGCCAGGACAGGGGCTCTGCGCCTGCCAGCTGTGCTGGACAGTGGGCCTGGTCCTGTAAGGGGTCTAAGTCTGGAGTTGGCAAAGGAGAGAAAGCCCCCCACCCCCACCCCCTGGTAAGACTAGAGGAATCCATTTAAGGGGCTTCTAAGGCAATGAAACACACAGCCTTAAAATCACTCCTGGCACTTGTCAGACTGGGACCAGAACACCAAGATTCCTGGGGGAACAAGCCAGCCTAGCCCTGCTGCTTCCTGCCGTGTGATGCTGAACTATGGCTCAGAACTTCCTCACCCACAAAACAGAAGATGAACACATGTGCCCCTGCCAGAGCAGGGAGGAGGCTGAAATCAAGACCATGGCATGAAAGGCCTCTACAGCTGGAAAGTACCACGTGAGAGGAACCATCCTCACTGTCCACAGATTCTCACAACCCCCATGCCTGAATCTCTGTCCATATCTCTCAGATGTGCTCCCATCTTTTTAAAAAGTGCACGTGCAACAGGTGAATGGTTAGACTGTCATACCATGGACTGTGACCAGGCAATGAGAAGGGACACATATCAGTACACCCAGCCACTTGATGGGTCTCAGGGCACCAAACTGTTTGAAAAAGCCAATCCCAAAAGGTCACATACTGTGTGACTCTACTTATATAATATTCTCGAGATAACAAAATTATAGAGCTAGAGAACAAGGTAGTGGCCAGGGGTTATTAATGAGAGGGGGCTGGTTGTGGGTGTTACTATAAAGGGATAACACATGAGAGATCTGTGTGGTCAGGGGGACAGTTCTGAGTCTGGGTATTTTCTTTTTTGGTTACCTAAAATGTGATAAATGACATGGAGCTATACACATATACACTGCCTGCCAGCTGCCTGGTTTTGATGAGACAGTTATGTAAGACATAGCCATGAGGGGAAACTGGGTGAAGGGTACACAGGGATTCCTTGTACTATCTTTCCAACTTTATCTGTTTTTAATGTTATAACTGAATTATAATTATTTCTGTAATTCTTTCAAAATCAAAAGTTAAAAAATATGTACAGCATGATTATTTTGGACTCATGAATTAACTTGTTCTTTTCCTTCATAACTTTTTCCACATTTTAAATTTTTCACAATGGACATAATGCTTTTAAACTCTGGAGTCCCTCACCCAAAATCCAAAAACCACTGGGAAAGATATGAAGCAATGAGCTCCCCCGCACATTGCAGGTGGGATTGAAAAAGCAAGGACCTCTTTTGGCCGTAAGGGGGAAGATCCTATCAATATTAAATGGCTATGCTCACTGATCTGGCACGTCCCCCACCCCAGTAATTCACCGCATGGCACAGTGCCGGGGGACCCCATGGAGGGATGCAGCAGTGGCCATGCAGCATTACTTGTAAAAGCAAAGACACCCTGACTGTCCATCAGGGAGACTGGTTAACAGCTTGGGCTGCTGGCACGAAGGAGCATGCAGCTTCTTAAATGGCCTACATAGATTTAAGGATGCAAATACAGAAGAACCTCCAGGGTACCCAGTTAAAAACAAAAAACAAGATTAGCAGCTGAGTATCTTATAATACCACCTAGGTTTAAAGAAAAATGGAATATATACATATTTTGAACATTTCTGGAAGAAAGCACCATAAATTGTTAACAATGGTTGCCATCAGGGTGGGAACTAGCAGATGGGGATCTAGAACCAGAGAAGGGTTAGTCACAGTGTGTCTTCTGCATGACAGGAACTCAGTGTTTATGCTGTGAAAAAGCGTTATGACTTCAATTTTTAAAAGCTGGTGAGAAGTAGTAAATGACCACACCCTAAGACTCGGCAATCTCACACCTTCTCGGGGGTTTGGTCACCACGGATGCCGTTAGGTGTCCCCAAAGCGGCTGTGTACACAGGTGGAGTTCGTGGCAGGGCTGTTAGCAACTGAAGAAACTGAAAATCATGTATGTCCACCAAGGGGGACAGGATTTAAAGTACAGATAATCAAACAACAGAACACCATGGGGTGGATAAAAATGAGCATCGACTGAAAGATCCACAATGTAGAATGCAAATTATAAAATAACACAGGATGATTCCATTATTGTATTTTTACACAAGCAAAACCCAGAGACCTATAACTGTGTAAACAGATTTCTGTGAGCTCTTATGGTCTGTCTGGGGGCTCATCTTCCAAGTGGGGCAGGATTATCTCTAGGAGCAGGATTAAAGGGTAAAGAGGGGACTACCATTCTATACTACATACATATTTGTATTGCTTGAATATTTTACAGCAAATAGGTCTGTCTTGGAAATAAAGATATTTAAAAAAATAGATATAATGTTTAGTAAAAAAAGGTTTTTAAAAAATCACATACAGACACATCTTTAAAAAAATTGATCTAAATATAATTTATGTGTAGAATAAAGGCTGTAGAAAAATACACTTAAAATGTTAATAAAGATTACCTATAGGTGGTAGCAGTAAAAAAGATTCTTATTTCCTTCCTAAACCTTTTCTGCATTTCCTGATTTTCTACAGAATATAGAAACACCATCAGAGAAAAACAATCATGTTTCAATGTTCACATTAGAAGAACAAGGTGAATGTAAAAACTCTGCTCATTACTTTTGTTCCAGCCTCCCAAATGCAGTTTGTCTACATGCAGCAGATAGCCCTGGCTCTGACCCTGAGACTCACCGCCACAATCCTGTCCCCCACGAGGAGGGACCCTTCTTTGGCGGCCGGGCTTCCAGGCGCCACAGCAGCAGCATACACTCCGTTCTCCAGACTGATGCCGCTGTCTGCGAACCACAGAGCAGACCAGAGTGTCAGTGAGCACCTGTCTGCGTCACAGGCCCTCCTCCTGTGAGATAAACTTATAAAGGGGGTGTTGGCACACCTGTCCATCCCAGCAGCACCCACCCAGGTCAGACCAGCCAGGGGCTCAGTCATGTCTGCTTTAGTGAATCAAACAGAGACAAGCACAACCCAGGGCCAGACGACGCCCTGCCAGGGAGGCACAAGCATTGCGTTTAAGTGGCATCCCTGGGAATGAAAGGGACCTGAAAACACAGGTGTCCCCTCTGCATCAGCAGGGTGCACCCTGCCCGCTTTCTACCACTGCTACCTTTCTGTCCACTCAGGTTGATGTGCAGCGGCGTGACCACCTTCCCGCCCAGGGACTTCCTCCGCCGCACTACCATGTTGATGGCCCCCTCCCCATTGAGGAGAGCCCTGATGGCCTGCTTCTTGTCCTTGTTGATGAGGTCCACGTCGTTGATTCTCAGCAGCCAGTCATTGACCCTGAGGAAGTGCACAGGCAGGTCAACACCCACGCAGGCCTCAGGACTGACCAGTGGGAGGCCCCACCCACCTCACTTGGGGAGACAAATGCCAAAAAGCAACTTCCCCACGTACACATTCAGAAAGATTCCCTCTTCCAGGAGGATTAAATGGCTAAACTCACAGATGCTGGAGCCAGACTGGGTTCAAATCCTGGCTCTACCACTTACTAGCCGTGTGACCTAGCCCCTCTGGGCCTCAGTGTCCTTATCTGTAAAATGAGGGCAATAACAGCACTTACCTCATAGGAGTGTAAAGATTAATGAATTAATTATAAAAGTGCTTAAACCAGTACTTAAGTAGTAAGCACTCTTTACTATCTATTTCCTGGGATGAGCATGTAGTGCACACTCTATGCTCCCACGCACAGCACCTAAGCCCTTTCCTACCCAGGAAAGCACATGGCAGCACATGGTGAGGAGAAAGATCAGATTCTGAGGCAGCCCTGAGTCCGTGTCCTTTAACAACCCTGTCAGCGGCTGAGCCTGCAGGCCTCCGTGAGTCCCTCAGACCCTGGGATGCATTCATTTAACGGCCACCTGGCTCTCCAGGAACTTTGCACTGGGTCAGAGGGTCCCAACCTCCCTCCAGAGCCTGAGTCTCAATGCTTACCGTAAACGGCCGTCAGCAATGCTTCCTTTGTCCACTTTAGTGACGAATATGCCACAGTCCCCCGGTAGACACGGCTCATTCACACCTTCTGCCATATCGAACCCAAGAGCCTTCAAGTCAACATCCTCCTGCCAAAGCAGCAACGGCAGCTGGCTTTACAAAGCAGTGACGGGCAACACATGGCTCTCAAACTCCATGGGGGAACGGTCCCTTCGCCGCTTCTGATGGGGCCCTCGGCCCCTGGATGACACCCGTGAGCGGCTGCAATCGGCCCCCTCCGGGCACTGCAGAACACGACACTGCCAGCGTCACCCTGGTTGCTCTGCTCCTCCCTCTGCCTTCCATGCACCGTGCCAGCATCCACTGCAGGGGATGCAGGACGCCAACCTGCTGTGACCCCGCTTCCACAGTGTAGGGAAAGGATGCCTTCACGCCCTGGCAGGTAAAGCCTAGCACCCAAACTAGCATCTGTGAAACCAGGGACACTGCAAGAGGGCCGTCCTCTCCTCCCCCATCCGAAGTCTTCATGTCGGGAAAGCAGGGGAAAGAAGACATTAAGGCAGCTTACTGTCTCCCTTTCAAACTCTACGACTTCGGTTTCCCACTCCATGGAATCTGTGTCGATGGCCGAGTCATGAGAGCTGTGGGCCATCAGCTGCCGGAACCGGGCCTCCTTCTCCAACTGGGATTCCATCTGCTCCCTGTAAACAGAGAGAGCCACAGCAATGGCCCTCTGGGAGGTGAAACATCCCCCACTAGTTACAGCTTGGAAATCAGATGAACCACTCGTGAAAGCTAAATGGGGCTCTTTCCCCCTCGAAATTCATGCCACCTTCCCAATAAACCAGGAACATTAGGCTGATGCTTCTTGGATCTCAGTGAGTTTTCACAATGGGTTTTTTCAAGGAGACTCAGAAATTCTTCCCAAATTTATCCAGAGGTTTAATGCAATTCCTATGGAAATGCCAGCAAAATTTTTTGTAGATGCAGACACGACTATTCTAAAATTCATAGGGAAAGGCAAAGGGCTTAGAATAGCTAAATCAATTTTGAAAATGAAGTGTGAGGAATCCCACTCCTTGATTTTAAGACTTTTTATACATTTACAATAACCAAGACAGTGTGGAACTTCCAGGAAGATAGACACATAGATCTATGGAACAGAATAAAGGACCCAGAAACAGCCCCACAAAGTACAAAAAGTACAAAAGTGTTCAAGAGAAGAAGACTAATCATGCTGGAACAAGTAGATAATCCATGGCAAAGAAATTAATCTCAACCTAACACCATACCTTATCTGAAAATTAACTCAAAATGTATCACAAATTTAAATAGAAAACCATAAAACTTTTAGAAGGAAAATCCAAGAAAAAATCTTTGAGATCTAGGGCTAGGTTAAAAGTTCTTAGACCTAACATAATCCATGAAAAATTTAAAATAAATCAATAAAAACAATGGAAGCTCTCAGAAAAAAATAATTAAGAACATTAAAAAAAAACTCAGAAAACTGGTACGATCCCCCAGTGACTTGCATATAACACCCTTCTTCCAGAACCTGGGCCCAAGAGACATTTCCCATCCATCAGCACTGTGCAGTGCGGGCTCCCGGCACACTCATTCTGTTTCCGGCTCAAGTGGGCATGCTCCCAGGTCCACACCTTCATCTGTGCTGTGTTCTTACTGGCCAGCTCTCAGCCTCCAGGCAGAGCTCCAAGGCCACCATCCTGGGACAGCTGCCCCAGCCCCGGCTACCCCGTGACGCCTGAAGCTCTGTATTTAATGCTACCACACTTGTCTCGTCTCTCATCCACTGGGACATGTCTGCTTCTGCAGACTAGGGGCTTCCTGGGCAGCAGCACGGCCTCCCCTCACCAGCACCCCACCAGTTAAGAGAACCTAGCAATGAGGAGGTGCAAACACAAACGGGCTAAATGAACAAATGAAACTTGACTTTCCTAGAAGTTCCAGGCAACTCTACCTCAACTAAAATGCAAAACCTCCTCCCCCATAGTCAAGCCCCCCAAGGGCCCAGGCTTTACCTTAATTTGATTCCATCACTTGCTAGACCCAAGGCAAGTCCTTGGAGAGTTTGTCACTTTGCCTCTTAACCCCTGAGATTTTCTTTAAAGCACAAGCCCCAGAAGTTCTTGGTTTTTATTTAATAAGAGAAGCTATTTGTCTTACGTCTGAAGTTGCTGAATGGGAAGGAAGGAGAAGCCATCACTTGCTTCTGAAAGATGTCAGTCAAGCCACTGAGGCTCGGACACTCACACGCAAGAGCTTCTCGTTGCCCACCCCAGCTTACTTGAGCTCCTTAAGCTCCCGGCTGACATCGTTCTTCTGTTTGCGAGTGTCGTCCAGGCTGCGCAGGGCCTCAGCCAACTCGCTCACCGCACGGTCCCGCTCCCGCCTTAGGTTGTCGCAGAGCGTCCTGGCAGAGGGGGCAAAGGGCAAGGTCACCATGAGGGTCGGCGATGGAGGACTCACAATCTGCAGTGGATGGTCCTGGAGACCCTGCTCTCAAACACCCCAGGTGCCTGCCTCACCCCCAGATGCACAGGAGTGCCTGAGAGTCTGGGGGTGAGACCGCCAGACCAACCTTATTGAGAGGCAGAGGGGACACTGAAGACCCAGGAGAAGAGACGCCCTCCACATCCAGTTACTGGGCAATGAGCATCAGGTTTCCAACATCCAGCACCCATCCCAATGTTTTACTCTTAAGGTATCTATAGTTAATGACCACCCTCCTGCCCCTACCCCGCCTGGCAGGTCCCTGAGCTCCAGTAGCTACCACATGCCTCATAAGTACCCACATGCAGGCCTTTCTGGAGCTGTACCCCATTCCACAAGTAGACTGAGCCCCCATTCAGGCAGGAACCATGGCTCACATGTCTGCAGCCCTGAGCTCTCTGCAGGGGCAAGTGCAGGCTTGACAACTTCACTAAAGACGTGGAGCTTCTGGGAGCCCAGGACCACCTCAGCCATTCAGAGAAGAGGTGGGGCTAGGCAGCCTGGCAGCAGAGCAGTCTGTGCTCTGTGCTACCTCTAGGACTGCATCCTGTCACTGGATGGACCCCAAGTGCCGGTCCCCACCTTGCCATGACCCCAAATCTTCCTCCTATCTTGAACCCTCAACTCCTGACAGCCTAAGTGGACATCAATCTCTCCTCCAAATGGCCACAAGGGATCTTTCAGAAACTCTCCAAAAACAAGTCCTTACTTAGCACCAGAACCACACGGCCTCTCCTTGCTCTACCCCAGCCAACCATCAAGGTCCCCTCCTGGGCTTCCCTTTCAAGGCCCTCACAACCTGCCCTCAGGACCCTGCCAGCTGCCTCACCTGCGGCTCCCCAGTGCAAGACCTGCTCCAGGTACGACCATGTTCCTGCCTTGCCCTCAGTGCACCATACACCTTTGCGCATGAGGTTCCCTCAGGCTGCAGCACTCTCCCCCTTCGCCACCTGCAAGAGTTCCACTCCTGCTTAAGTTCTAGTTTAATGTCATGCTTTCTGGGGAGCCCTTCCCACCAGGCATGCCCCCATCACAGCCCTGACTGTGGCCCTGGAATTCACCATTCATGAATCTTCCTCCCACACTGCTCTATCTGATGAAGCTGCCTGAGGCCCCCACAGTGCCAGCCCTTCACGGGCATCACACATGCCTGGGAGCCTCAGAGGCTGTTTCTCTCCTTGTTCAAGAGGCCCTAAGATCCTGACATATAGCAGGCACCCAATTAACACTGACTGAAAGAAAGCATTTCTGATGTCAGTTCCATCAGAAGCCCCCTAAGAAAAAAGCCTGGCCTTGTGCCACTTCACAGGGGTCTCATCTGGGCACATGACCAACATGAAGTGAAAGGGGAAAAAAAGACATTATGGAAAATTCTCACACTGTAAGGCGAGGCTGGGGCTCGCCTTCTGGCTGAGAAGGGGGAACCAGGTCACTCCCACCTTTGCTGAACACGTGGCAAGTGATTCCAACCCTCCCCCCAAACCCAGTGCATCACAGGGAGACCTGGGCTCGTGCCAGCCTGAAAGAATCCCATACCGGATGCTGTCCCGCTCGGCCACGATCTTGTCCCGCTCCTGGAAGGCCCAGTCCCGCCGGCACTTGGCTACATCCGCCTCCTGGAGGGCTTCCTTCAACTCCTGGCACAGAGCCTTGCACTGCTTTCGAAGGATGTCAGCCTCCTTGTTGGCTCTCCCAGCGTCCATTGTCACTGTGTCTTTGATCTGCTGGGGGTGAAGGGCAAGCAGAGGGAGAAGTTACTAGGCCCTAGAGTGCCCTCCGAAAAGTGCAGGGCTGCGGATGAACTCTCAGGAGCTGGAAGAAAGGAATCCCTGGGACCCCAGCTATAGCCCACCCCAACACACACCGCAGTGCCTGCACCCAGGGACACTCAGACCCTAGTGACACTGGGTGAAGGTCCAGCCCAAACTTCCCTGGCCCTCCATGGAGCCCGGATCAGAGCCCCAGCCCTTCCTCACCCACAGTCTCAGTGGCCCAGATGAATGCCTCCTCTGGAGTGCTTGTTCCAGGCTCTGCCCTGCCACTGCATGGTTTTTATCTCACAGAGAACCTACCACACCTCTCTAAAGAGCTCTCATGACAGAACATGACACCAGGCCCGACCACAGCAGAGGGGGCAGATGCTGGTCATGATAATTCCCAACCCTCTGTCTCTGCATTGCTGTTTTTATACTCTGGCATACTCAGTTTTTTTTTTTTATGTGATGCTTTTTTGACTGTAGCTAAAACAATTTTTAATCACAGAATTTCTGAAAATCATGCCATTGCTTTTATCACTTATTGGAATGTGATTATTATTTTTATCAAAATCAAAAGATTGAACTTTTCTCTTTTCCACACCCTTTGGTTGAAAAAAATTTGTTTCTGCTAATGAAGTTAGCAGACATCTATTTTATATGCTTTTGAGCTGTGTAACTAACATTGGGATAATTAGTTATTAGCTTGACTATGTCACTGATAAAATGGCAATATGTATGAATACGAATTCAACAATATATAATGTCTGGGAATAGGCTATAATTCTGTGGAAGAAAATAATTTGGCAATGTTTGGCAGCTTGCAAAAAGCTAGTGCAAGAGCTGACCTATCTTAGTGTATACTAAAACGAAAAGAATATTTGGACTGACCTTAGCTTCTGGCCCTGGGACAGACCTGTGGATACGTGAATTTCAGGCCCCTATCCCATGGAGAGCCCCTAAATCTCACAAGGTGACTGGTTGGAACAATGACACAATGCCTAGGAGTGCCCAGCACTGCAAGGACTCAATAAGGTCATTTATATATTCTATTTTTACTGTTATCATTATCATTATAATGATTGCTGAGAGAGCCATCCATGGAGACACCAGGCCAGAACAAGGCAAAAGAACTTAGAAGGCAAAAATGGAGCTACAGGAGATAATGAGGTAGCACAGCAAAGGAGGAGGCAAAAAGAACCCATTCTGAAAAATGAACCCCAAAAGCAGTAAGGAATAGCAAGATGAAGGGGACAGTTCTTTCAGGAGCTAACTCAAGAGACCATGCCAGAACCTGCGGGGGACACATCTTTCTGCATCAGTTTCCTCACTGATAAACTGGAAGAATGTTACGTAGCAGTGAGGAGGTTACATTAGTCAATGTCTGTAATAGCTCACGGCACACAGTAGGTCCTCAAAAGACATACTTTTGTTCTTGCTTCTCCCTTACTATTTTTAAATCTGAAAAAAAAACACCAGTATTTTTGCTGCTGAAGTTCTATGTATTTTAGTTTGTTTAAAAAGCTGACATCTGTACTATAAAAAACTATATGCTAACAAATTGGATAACCTAGAAGAAATGGACAACTTTCTAGAAAAATACAACCTCCCAAGACAGACCCAGGAAAAAACAGACAATATGAACAGACCAATTACCAGCAATAAAATCAAATCGCTAATCAAAAACTACCCAAGAACAAAATCACTGGACCAGATGGCTTCACCACTGAATTTTATCAAACATTTAGTGAAGACCTAATACCCAACCTCCTTAAAGTTTTCCAAAAAGTAGAAGAGTAGAGAATATTTACAAACTCATTCTGTGAGGCCAGCATCACTCTCATACCAAAACCAGGCAAAGATACCACAAAAAAAGAAAATTACAGACCAATATCCCTGATGAACATAGATGCAAAAATACTCAACAAAATATTAGCAAACTGAATTAAAAAATACATAAAAAAGATCATCCTTCATGATCAAGTGGGATTTATTCGAGAGATGCAAGGATCGTACAATATTTGAAAATCCATCAACATCATACACCACATCAACAAAAAGGACAAAAATCACATGATCATCTCCACAGATGCCGAAAAAGCATTTGACAAAACCCAACATCCGTTCATGATAAAAACTCTCAACAAAATGGGTATAGAGGGCAAGTACCTCAACATAATAAAAGCCATATATGACAAACCCACAGCCAACATTATACTTAACAGTGAGAAGCTGAAAGCTTTCCCTCTCAGATTGGGAACAAGTCAAGGATGCCCACTCCCCCACTTTTATTCAACATAGTACTGGAGGTCCTAGCCATGGCAGTCAGACAACACAAAGAAATAAAAGGCATCCAGATTGGTAAGGAAGAAGTTAAACTGTCACTGTTTGCAGATGACATGATAATGTACATAAAAACCCTAAAGAATCTACCCCAAAACTACTAGAACTAACTGAACTCTGCAAAGTTGCAGGATACAAAATCAGTACACAGAAATCTGTTGCATTCCTATATAGTAACGATGAACTAGCAGAAAGAGAAATCAGGAGAACAGTTCCATTTACAATTGCATCAAAAAGAATGAAATACCTAGGAATAAACCTAACCAAGGAGTTGAAAGACCTATACCTTGAAAACTACAAGACACTCAGGAGAGAAATTAAAGAAGACACCAATAAATGTAAATACATCCCACGCTCATGGATAGGAAGAATTAATATTGCCAAAAAGGCCATCCTGCCTAAAGCAATCTACAGATTCAATGCAATCCCTATCAAAATACCTATAGCATTCTTCAACGAACTAGAACAAATAGTTCTAAAATTCATATGGAACCACAGAAGA
>JAVSCE010020983.1:0-16738 GCA_032199065.1 Smutsia gigantea
GTGCAACAAGGATTATCCTTATTTTATAACTGGGGAAGTGAAGACTCAATATGGATAAGTGACTTGCCAAGATTACACAGCTGGTTAGTAGCAGAACAATAAGACTATGATTCTTCAGTCCCTCCTCTAATGGCCCCCTGTGCTGTCCCTTACACTGTGATCTGTCTAGTGATGCTCTGGGGAGCTCCAAATCACCAGCAGAATAAGAAGTGTTAAGATGTCAACAAAAATACAATATAGCTGTCATGGGTGGCTTACCAAGTGGATCATAGGCCACAAGTCCCCTTGAGGATAACCATTTTGTTGTCCTTATTCCTACATACTATTGTTCGCAGTGTGCACCTACAGTTAGAACACTCTAGTAAAAAGATAAGATACCAAAAGCCTAAATGAATATTAAAATTACCTTAAAACCATATGCTGATCTATGAATATAAAAAATAAGATGAATACTTAGTTTCCTGTTTTCTAACTTCTCCCTTTTTGACACCTGAGATAAATACAATTACATTAAATTGGAGGAAGTTAGACAGAAAAAATTCTTTCTTAATATCCTAAGGAAAAAAAGCTTTGCCCTTGGGCATGAATTCCCTCTGAAATTTCGTTCCTCTAGCTTTCAAGGTTCAGAAAGAGGCCGATAGTTAGCATTTCAAACATGGGCAAAGAGCAAATCACCATTGCCTATATGCTTGGCATTCAGAAAAGAACACCAGGGCCACAGCCCTGTCTTCTGGTGAGACCACTACCAACACCAGATCAATGTGCTGCTCAAGTGAAAGTCTGGATAGAGTTCTGCTCTTAGGATTCCTTACCAGATTTCCTTTTTTAGCATTAGCTAGAGGCAGGGAAATCTCAAGGCAGGTTTGCTCAACAAGAACAAAATCTCTCTCTCATCTCTTGTGACTGATATTACCAGGTTATTTATCTCTGTTCTCAAAGACACTGTCAATTAAATATAATGGTCACTTCATCTAATTACACTTGTCAAAGTTACCAGTGACTTCCACACTACTAGATCCAATGGTCAACCCCCAGTCCTCATCTTACTTGTCCCATAAACAGCATCTGACATGGTTGATCACTCCAAGTCCTCTTCTTCTTATCCTTAGTTGCTTCCTTGGTGATCTCATATAGGCTGTAAATAACATCTCTATGTGGATGACTGCCAGATTTATTTAGCTAGCTCAGACCTTTCTCCAGAATCCCATGCTTGTGTGTCTAATCACCTTCCCACTGGTTTCTGTTATCTAAAACTCAGTGCATCCAAAACTGGATCCTTGGTCTTCCCTCCAAAACTTCACCTATAGCCTTCTCCATCCATCTCAGTAGATGGCAACTCTTTTCTTCTAACTACTCAGGATTAAAAAAAAACTTGAGTTTATCTTTGACTCTTTTTTTCCCACAATCCACAGCCAATACACCAGGATATCCTTTTGGCTCTGCCTTCAAAATATATCCAAAATGAATAACTTGTCGCTGTGAGCCACTAGCATCCACCTCTCACCTTGATTATTTCAACAGCCTCCTAGCAGGATTCCCTTTGCCTCACTCCAATCTCTTCTTACCAGAGTAACAGCCAGTGTGATCCCTTTAAATTGTAAATCAGATCATGTCACTCCTCCTTTAATGGCTCTGCATTCCCTTCAGAGTAAACCCAGATCCTTATAATGGCCTACATGGCCCTCCATGATATAATCTGCGTTATCTTTTCTCCCCCTTCATCTGTTCCAGCTATTCTGGCCCCTTTGCCATTCCTCAGATTTACCAGGCACACGTCCTCTTTAGGCACTTTGCACTAGCTATTCCTTCTGCCTGAAATATTCTTTACTCAGATATCTGAATGGCTAAATCCCTCACCTCTCCTTCAAACCCTTTGCTTACAGCTTATCTTAATGAGAGCTAAACTTAACACCCTTTGAAAAACTGAACCAGCCTCTCCCAACCTGGCGCTCCTGAGTCTTCTTTATTCTGTTTGACTTTTTCAATTTTCCTAGAACTTACCACCTTCTATATATCTTGCATTCATTACTTATTTATTATGTTTATGACATATTTTATGGCTCCCCTCTCTAGAAAGTAAGTTCCATGAAGGCAGTGATGTCTGTTTTATCCATGGACAAGCACAGGTCTGGCACATAATGAGTTCTCAATAAATATTTGTTGAATGAATAACAAAAGTAATAATTTCTCACATTTCTACAGCATTTTATATTTTTTCTAGTTTTTTCAAATCATATCTCGTTTGATTTTCACAATTACCATATAACATGGGTTGGGCCACAAAGTTTATTATCTCTATTTTACATTTAGGAAAATTGATAACCAGAGACGCAAAACCATGTACCCAAAGTCACATGGCTGGAATTTGGTAGAACCAGAAATCTAGTTCTGTGCTCTTCCCATGGCCTCCAACATTATAATGCAAAGCCCCCAATCACTGAGGAAAGGCCTTCCAGATTTTTTGTTAGGACAGAGACATGCCCTGCTTATGCCATTAACCCAGTGCCTTGAAGCTGAATGTGTTTCACCAGCTCATGGGAATGAAAACAAGTGAAATCATCTAAAGACCTGAGATTTATGCAAGCAATTGTCATGTGAATGTCAGAGAAAATGATGCCATTCTCAAATGGCACTCTCTCTGAGCAAGAAAGCAACATTTGAATATACCAGCTGCTCAGTGGAATAAATCATTTGTTTCCTCCCAGCCAGCTCTGTCTTCCTCTTGCAGTACATATTATACCAGTTCTCCAAAACAACTTAATAGCACAAAGGGGGAAATTACTGTCCAAGGAGGCATCTGCCACCTCTTCTATGGGACCACCATCTAAGCCACTGAGTGCCCATTTTGGAAGCTTTCCCCATTGCCACTGCCACACAAGAAAAGCGGAGGCTGTCCCTTTAAATGTATCACCAAAGAGGAAGCTGGTGTTTATCTGGCAGTCAGGGACCAGGATACTTCCCTTTGGCATACCGCTTCTGCTGGCATCCAACCCAGAAGCTGCTAGATTCCACAGGGGTGGCACCTATTTTGTCCTCAGGATAACATAGTGGATTTTAAACACAATTATGTTTACACACAGGCTTTTTAAGAGAGATGCCAGTCACCCCTGGTAAGCTCACAGGAGGCAATAGCAATGGCATAGCCAGGAAAAGGCAAGCCAAGTGCTCAGTGCCTTCTGGCAGCTGAACCCACAGCCCCAGAGAGAGAGGCCTGGTCTCCTTCCCTGGTCCCCAGAATGTCCTTATAACAGGGATGGATAGATCCAGCCACTGTCGCAAGGATTACTAAGTAGACCAGATTTGCCTTCAGAGCCCTTGTCCTCTGATCACAGCACATCAAGTGACTGAAGCTTGACTGTACTACCATGTCAGCTCCCCTGCCAGGCTCAACAGACTTCCCCTAATGGAACAGCAGGCATCAGTTCAACAGACAAGCCTCAGGCTGCAAACAGAAGTGTCAGTGCAATTCCAGTCTGCCGAATGCTTGATGGACTTCGGAGAAGACACGGGCACAAACATCCTGCAACACGAGGATACATGCAACAACCTCAGCAATGTGGACTGAAGTATTTGACACTGGGACGTAGGAAGGATGGAGGAAAGAGACTATTTTTTAGGGAAACAAGATGGGATTTGAAAGCAGAAAAACCTGGGTTCAAGTCTAAAAGTTTTCTTACCTTGTACACATCACTTATGCTCGCTGTGATTCACTTTCTAGATCTGAAAATAGGATGATAATAATAATACGTTAAGCAAGTATTCCTTTTGTGATTCAGACAACTTTTAATTATGGGGAGATGTCTTTTTACTTTCGTTTAAAAAGTAAGAGTGAGGCTTTTGAATTCAAACACAGATTTCAACTCTACCTCTAATACTAACTATATGGCACTTACGAAGGCATGCGCTCTCACGAAACCTGAGTTTATTCATCTGTATAGTGGGGATGATGATGGCACCTATTTCAAATGGATGCTGTAATAATAAAATGAAACTTAAAAAAAAATAATCAAATGAAGTAATATTGAAAATTGTTTTGTAAAGTATAAACTCCAAGACAAAGATTTTATTTAAAAGGCCTTGACTACAGTGACCAACCAGTATGGTTTGCCAGGGACCACGGGATATTCCAGGACACAAAACTTTCAGTGTTAAATATAGAAACTCTTGGAGAAACTAGAATGAGTTGGTTACTCTAAGCCTGACTAGCCCTGAAAATGTCAAGGGCCTGGATAGGCCTTAACTAGACTCTAACTAGACATTCACCAGGCTATGCCTGGCTTAGGCCCTGACTAGGCCTCACAGGGCTCTAAGGGTCCTAAACTAAGCTTTGACCCAACTAAGCCTTAACTGAGCTGGCTAATTTTTAAGTAAGCTAAGGACCTGGCTAGTCCTTAACATACTCTGATTTGTTCTTAACCAAGTTGGTTAGCTGTTAAGTAGGCTTTGTTATTGGTAGTACCTTAACAAGACTCTGGCTAGGCTTTAACTAAATGTTGATCTTAAAAATACCTCAAATATTTTGTGACTGAAACTTGAATAGATTTAGGCCCTACTGGACTCTTACTAAACAAAACCTAGGCTTAGGCCATTGCTAGTCCTTAACATACTCTGATGAGATCCCAACCACATTGGGTGGGTTTTAACCAGGTTAGGCCCTGATTGTACCACAGCAAGACCCTCGCTATACCTTAACTGGGATCTGACTTGGCCTTTAATAAGTTAGGCCCTGGATCTACCTCAACAACTTTCTATCTAAAACTTAAGTATATTTGGGCCCTAACTGGGTTCTGACTAAACATAAACTAGGCTTAGACCATAACTATCCCTTAACATACTCTGATTAGATCTTGACTGTGTTGGCTCACTTTTAACTAGGCGTAGGTCCTGGTTGTACCTTAACAAGACTCTAGCTAGGCCTTAACTAAGACCTCCCTAGTTTTTAATTGTTGTGCCCAAGTCGCGAGTCCCCGAGAGACCACCAAGGAGCCGATTCCGATGTAAACACAAAAGGGTCATTTATTTCAAGCTCGAGCTTGGACTCCCACCTGTCACCGACACAGCGGTTCCAAAGTGAGAGTCTCTAGCTCCAGTTAGGCAGAGATTTTTATACATTACAAGTTCAGGAAGAGGGGATTCTAATTAAGCACAAGCTGATTGGGGATTTTGGAAGTCAAACAACTGTTATTGGTTAAGTTCGGCTGCCTGACCATAATGATGTAACCTGCGAGGTATGTTATCTATGGTCAGGTGGGTGGTTGCTAGTCCTCACTGGGGTCCGTTCATGTAAATGAAGGATGCAAACTTATTCAATTCTAACTGGTAGAAGCATGTTATCTTCAAGGAGCAGGAGCGTTGCTAGGGAAACTGTAGGGTGGGGGTCTACAGGCCCCGGTGGCCATTTGTCCGTGTTCTTAAGACACGTACATCTCGTACGCCTGGGTCATTGGGCACAGATGGTTGGCCTTGGGATAAGGCCTTCTTGCCTTTCTGTGGTAAGGAGGTTTTTCAAGGTTTCTTTCGACCCAGTCTGGGCCTCAGATAAAGATTAGGCATGAAAACAAAGTCAGTCCTGTTCTGTCTTTCACTTAGGTTCACATAGTCAGATTTGTTAAAATGGCTTCTTGTATGCTAACTCTAAGGTCTTACATTCCCCCCTTTTTCTGGTGCATCGGGTCCAATCATGGGCCCAAAGTCTCTAAAGCAGGATTCAGCTGCTGGTATTGTGTACATAATACCACGAGCTGCACTGTGTTTATTCGCTCTTTAACAAAGGTAACTAACTTATTGAGTATGCAGGGCCCAAATGTGAGTAAGAGTAATAAGATTATTAGGGGACCAAGCAAAGTAGAGCTTAGGGTAGTTAACCAGGGGGAATTATTAAACCAAGTTTCGAACCAACCTTGAGATTGCTCTCTTTCATGTTTTCTTTTGGCTAGCCCCTCTCTAACTTTGGCCATAGATTCTTTGATTACCCCTGAGTGGTCTATATAAAAACAACATTCTTCATTTAAGGCTGCACATAGTCCTCCTTGTTGTAGGAAGATTAAGTCTAAGCCCCGCCTATTCTGCATCACCATTTCGGCTAATGAGGTGAGAGATTCTTGTAAATGGGAGATGGATTTTTCCATGTTTTCTATGTCTAGGTCTATGGCTGTTCTTAAATCTGTATAATATTTATTCTGGAGCACTAGAGAGGACATACCTGTCCCTGCTCCTGCTAATCCTAGTCCCAAAAGATCAGTTAGGGTGAAAGCAGTGAGAGGCTCTCTTTTGGACTGTATAGAAGGGCTTCCTAACTTTTGGTATAATTCTTCTTCTCGATGATAGATTAGCCTCGGTATCAGCTGAACTAACACACAGAAGCCTTGGGTCTGATGTAGGACTAGCCCATGCGCACAGGGAATTAGTCCTGTGGAACAGGCCCACCAGCCGTCCTCAGGAGGTAGGTAGTACCCAGAGTGGCTGGCTGGTACAGTCAAATTACATAGATGCTGATAGTTCTCTGGTACATGGCCAAGGCATAAGCCCTGTCCAACAACTGTCTGCAAAGTTAATTTAGCAGTTCCTTTTTGTTGCCAACGGCATTGTTCTAATTGATCGGTGGTGGTGATGTTTCCCAGCATGGCAACACCTTCATAATAAGGGGGTTTAATATCATAGCATAGCCAGCAGGATTGAGTTAGATCCGGCCGTGAGGTATTAAGGACCTTGTAGGTGTTTTCTATTAAATCCCAAAGCGGGTCTGAACCAGAATTTGGAATCCCCTGCAATGGGGTAACAGTTTCAACGAAGCTTTGCGTCGGGCCCAGCTTGCCTGGTGTAACCTGGGGCAACGGTGGTTTAGCTTTCTCTGGGATCAGTACTGAGTTAGGTCCTATTGCTACAGGGGGCCCAAGTGGGCTATTGGTTAGTTGCAAAGTAAAAAGGATGCCCTCATTATATTGGCTGACTGCATACAGGCGCAGTCCCCATGTTTTTCCCAAGTCCCATCCTGTGGTTTTTCTCCCTTTGTCAGTGAACTTTATGATTAGGTTTGAGGTGGGGTTTTGTTTATGAGCATCCCACCATTCTCTTGATAAGGTGATAAGATCTCCCTTTTTAGCATTCCATCCCTGGGCACTAGTTTCACATCCCCACGAAGCACAAAAGTACTGTTCAGGCCCACCGCAATGGGAGGTCCTTCTACCTCCAGGACATGCATAAAATTTTTTCCATCTACAATTGGGGTAAGAGTCTCGCCCTGTTGTAGCCATGAACCCGGCATGTGCCCCTAATTTACAAAGATCAAATTTTAAATCAGGGAACCATTCTGTTAGGGGCCCTTGAGTTCTTGCAAGGGCTAAGCGGTACCCAGTTTCCGGGTTAACAATCCACCAGGTTCGATTGAAGGGAACATGGGGATTAGTTTTACATACAGTTAACAAAGTTACAACAATGAGGATCGTTTGAAGCGAAGCTTCAAAGGGTTGTTTTTGTCCTGGTTTATAGTCCATTGTGATGAGCATTCTTTGAGCACCACGGAGGGATCAGCTGGTCGGGCGTGGGTATGATGGACTCAGGAGGCGATGCCGTCAACCTTAAGTGCAGTAGGTGTTATCAGGATTACTAAGTATGGTCCTTTCCAGCGTGGTTCAAGATTGCTCAGACGATGTCTTCTCATGTAGATCCAGTCTCCTGGCTGGAAGCGGTGGGGGTTAGGCAGAGGTCCAGTCTCGTAGACAGCTTTCAATTTAGGCCAGATGTCTCAGTGGATTGCTTGCAATGCCTTTAAGAAATTTAGTAAATTATGATCTTCAAATTCAGTTAGCAGTTCAGACTGAAGGTTGGGTAAAATGGGTGGGGGGATTCCAAACATGATTTCAAAAGGAGTAATACCCATTTTATAGGGTGAATTGCACACTCTAAACAGGGCAAAGGGAAGGAGAGCCACCCAGTCCCCGCCAGTCTCTTGGGTTAATTTGGTTAAGGTCTCTTTTAAGGTTTTATTCATTCTTTCTACTTGACCTGAGCTTTGGGGCCTATAAGCACAGTGTAATTTCCAATCAGCCCCCAAAATTGTAGCTAAATTCTGGCTTACCTTGGAGATGAAGGCTGGCCCGTTATCGGATCCTAGTAAGACAGGGAAGCCATACCTGGGCAAGATGTCCTCGAGTATTTTCTTCGCTACCACTTGAGTAGTTTCATGCTTGGTGGGGAAGGCCTCTGTCCATCCTGAAAAAGTGTCTATAAACACTAGCAAGTATTTGTATCTATATTTACCAGGTTTTACTTCAGTGAAATCGACTTCCCAGTAGGCTCCCGGTCGATTTCCCCTTAGCCAGTTTCCCAGGTTCTTGTCATTCTTTGTGGCATTGGTTAGCTGACAAGCCTTGCAGCTAGCTACTATTTGTACAATTTTGATATGGGCATTTCTGAACATTAGTCTAGAATGTCTTAGCAAGTCCTGCATCTGTCTGGTTCCCATGTGAGTAGCCCGGTGTATCTTTAGAAGAACTTGTTCTCCCATCCTTTCTGGGAGTATGATCTTACCGTCAGCCATCAGCCACCATCCTTCAGGGCTATGGGACACTGGTATCTGGCTGGCCCATTTAACATCTTCCTCAGTATATTCCGGTGATTCCGGGAGGCTAGGATCTCCAGGGTCAGGCAGGTGCACGGTCAACGTAATTGCTGCTTCAGTTGCCACTTTGGCCAGGTTATTGCCCTTTGCTATTGGGGTATCAGTTTTTTGATGCCCTGGGCAATGTATGATGGCCAGCTTCTTAGGTAGCCACAGGGCTTGCAGAAGGGCCAATATTTCTTCTTTGTTTTTGATTGTTTTTCCTTCAGCTGTCAGCAGACCCCTTTCACGGTATATGACTCCATGAATATGGGCAGTTGCAAAAGCATAGCGGCTGTCTGTATACAAGTTCAATTTACTGTCTTTTCCCAGAGTCAGGGCTTTAACTAGAGCTATTAATTCGGCTTTTGGGGCCGATGTTTCGGCTGGTAAAGGCTCCGCCCAAATTACTTTAGTTCCTGATACTGCTGCGGCCCCTGCATACCTTTGTCCATTCTGGACGAAGCTGCTCCCGTCGGTGAACCAGGTGATTTCGGCATCTGGGAGGGGCTGATCTGTCAAGTCCTCTCGCACCCCATGCACTTGTGCTAATATTCCCGCGCAGTCATGCAGAGGAGCTTCTAAGGCCAGGTCAGGCAGGAGTGTAGCTGGGTTGAGGGCAGCAGGAGCTTGGAAAATAATTCTAGCAGGGTTAAGTAAAAGGCTCTGGTAATGTGTCATGCGGGCGTTACTAAGCCATCGATCAGGCGGTTGTCTCAGAATTCCTTCAATAGCATGAGGGGTGGTTACATACAGTTCTTGTCCCAGAGTTAATTTGTCAGCGTCCTTAACCATTAGGGCTACAGCGGCAATCATTCGAAGGCATGGGGGCCATCCTGAGGCTACAGGGTCTAGTCTTTTGGACAGATACGCCACTGGGCGGCGCCAGGGCCCCAAGTATTGGATTAGTACTCCTTTGGCAATGCCTTTATTTTCGTCTATGTAGAGGTAAAAAGGCTTTGTCACATCTGGCAACCCCAGGGCTGGGGCAGACAGGAGGGCCCTTTTCAGGTTCTGAAAGGCCTGCTGTCTTTCCTCAGTCCAGTTAAAGGAGGATTGTTCCTTCGTAGCCTCGTAAAGGGGCTTAGCCATCTCCGCAAATCCAGGGATCCATAGACGAGAGAACCCAGCCAATCCTGGAAACTCTTACCTTTCGTGGCGTGTCAGGCGGGGGAATCTTTGACACAGTCTCTTTTCGGGCTTTTGAAGGCCAGTGTTTACCATCTTCAAGAATATATCCTAAGTGAGCGACTTGAGGTTTACAAATCTGTGCTTTCTTTGCTGAGGCTCGGTATCCTAGGTCTCCCAGTGTTTGTAACAGTGCCTGGGTTCCTTGTAAGCAGGTCTGATAGTCCTCTGCCGCTATAAGCAGATCATCCACATACTATAAGAGTTACTTGGGGGTGGTTAATTCTGAACTCACCCAAGTCCTCATGCAGGGCTTCATCGAAGATAGTCGGGGAGTTCTTAAATCCTTGTGGCAACCGAGTCCAGGTCAACTGACCATGAATACCTTTCTCAGGATCAGACCACTCGAAGGCAAATATCTCCTGGCTCTTAGGGGCTAGAAATAAACTGAAAAAAGCATCTTTTAAGTCCAACACCGAATACCAAACATGGTGGGGGGGCAGAGAGCTTAATAAGGTGTAAGGGTTAGGTACAGTTGGGTGGGTGTCCGTGACTCTTTTGTTAACCTCCCGGAGGTCCTGCACCGGGCGGTATTCCTCAGATCCTGGCTTCTTAACAGGCAAGAGTGGGGTGTTCCAGGCTGACTGGCATGGCCTCAGGATCCCCTGCTCCAGCAGCCGGCGAATGGGGGGAGTAATTCCCTTTCTCGCAGCTAAAGACATGGGGTATTGCTGTACCTTGACAGGATCTGCTCCTGCCTTGAGCTCAATGAAGACTGGGAGCCGGTGCTTAGCTAGCCCCACTCCTCCGGTTTCTGCCCATGCCCTCGGGATCCATTTGAGCCACGAATCCAAGTCTTTAGGGGCCTCTGGGGGCTTCTGATGGAGGCGGTATTCATCTTCCAGGCTAAGAGTTAGCACTTGGATCGGGTGTCCTCTGAGGTCTAGGACTCTGGCACCCCCTTGTTGAAAATGGATGTGAGCTCTCATTTTGGTCAGTAAATCGCGCCCCAGGAGGGGATAGGGACAATCCGGCATAACCATGAAAGAGTGGGATACCCGGCCCACGCCAAGGTCCACTGTTCTTCGGGTAGTCCATGAATAATTTTTCATACCGGTGGCCCCCTGAACCCATGATGACTTGGCTGAAAGTGGTCCTTGAGGGGTAAGAAGTACGGAGTGCTGGGCTCCAGTATCTACCAGAAAGTTAATAGGGGTCCCCTCCACTTTTAGGGTTACCCTGGGTTCGGGGAGGGGGTCCAAACCCCGTCCCCCCTAGTCATTGAGTTCATCAATGGTCAGGACAGGGGTCCCGGATTGTCTTTTCTTGTTTTGGGGGCAATCTTTAACCCAGTGTCCCTCTTCTTTACAGTATGCACATTGGTTTATGCCCCATCGCCGCTGTCTCGGGTGGGGTTCCTTACCTTTAGTGTCTTCTCCAGCTATTTTCTGGAGTCGTCTTTCTCTCTCCTTCGGTTCAGCTGCAGTGGCTGCCAGGAGGATGCGAGCCATATTTCTGGTTTGGCGGTTCGTTGCCTTGGCTTGTATCTCCTCAGGACTCTCTCTGGTGTTGTATACTCTTTCTGCCACCGCTACCAAGTCCTGAATAGTTTTTTTCTCCTAATCTGTCTACTTTCTGTAACTTTTTTCTAATATCTGGGGCAGTTTGATTAACAAAAGCCATTATAATGGCTGCTTTCGTTTCTGTTGCCTCAGGATCCATAGGAGTAAACTGGCGAAAGGCCTCTATGATCCGCTCTAAGAAGGCGGCCGGACTCCCATCTTTGCCCTGTTGTACGTCTCCTACTTTAGCCAAATTAGTAGGCTTTCTGGCAGCCGCTTTGAGACCCCCCAACAGAGTCTGGCGGTAAACCCGGAGTCTCTCCTTACCTGCAGCCGTGTTGAAATCCCATTCAGGACGAGACAAGGGAAAAGAGGCATTAATAGTATCCAAATAAGTGGTTGGTTCTCCATTATCCCCAGGAACCAATTTCCTAGCTTCCGTCTGAACTAACTCTCTCTCTTCTGTAGTGAAGAGAATCTGGAGGAGCTGTTGGCAATCATCCCATGTGGGCTGATGAGTAAACAAAACTGTCTCCAACAGATTAATTAAATCTCTAGGATTATCAGAAAATTTAGCATGTTGAGTTCTCCAATTATATAAATCACTAGTCGCAAAGGGCCAGTAGTGATGGGGTTGATTCCCAGCCCCGTCAGGGGCTCCTGTCGCCGGCAAAGGGAGGATAGTGGAATCGGCAGGGCCGGCTGGGGAGGCGGCCCTTCGGCTCCTTGTACTTCGGGCAGGCCCGCCTTCCCCAGCGGCTACAGCCTGTACCACCGAAGCGGGAGGAGCAGCCGGCACCGCCGGAGCGAGCGTGGGGTGATAGGGAGGAGGGAAGATGAGTTCTTCATCGGTCTCTCCCTGCAATACAGGATAAAGAGGTGCCGTCGGTCTGGCTTTAGTTTGGACGGCTAACACCGCTTCAAGTTTCTGTGGAGGCAAAAAAGGTTTTAGCCTTGGAAGGGGGTCCTTAACCAAGTCTTCCCAGACCAGGATATAGGGGGCCTGGTCTGGATAGCCTGTGCGGGGACGGAAGACGATATGCCGGACTTTCAGGATAGTATCCAGGTAGAAGGTCCCCTCTGCAGGCCAACCAACGCCGAAAGTTGGCCATTCAGTGCTGCAAAAAGTGATTAGTTTATCCTTTTTAATTCCTAAACTGAGATTGCGTGCACGCACCTTAACTTCCTTAAAATGGTCTGTCATTAAGGATAACGGAGTAGAAGTTTGGCCCATTGTCTCTAAGCACTCACAATAGAAAGCTATTGACAAACAACCAAGTATCACAGACAGGCAAAAAGCAAAACAAAAGATGCCCAAGGGCGTCCGAAGACAAAATTGAAAATGGGATGACGGTGACGGCGGGAGCGACCCGCCTCGTCCCTTCAAAGACTCAAAACAAATTAGGGGCACTTCGTCCCCTCCAATTGGGCCTGGAATCTCTTCCAGGGCACCTTCAATTGGGCCTGGAATCTCTTCCAGGGCACCTTCAAATGGGGGCTTGGAACGTCTTCCAAGACCCCCGATCGGTGACCTTCCACAGCACATCTGCCTAGGCCCTATACCGATCCCTTCAAATACAAATTAGGCCCTTTCCAGAAAGTAAAAACAACACAATACAAACAATATACATAAAGCAACGCTCACGTTATTCACACAAAGTTCTTACCGGCCAGCTCGGACCCTCCGGGTGGAGAGTCCTGGGGGTCTTGGGGATCCCGGACGAGCCCCCAAATGTTGTGCCCAAGTCGCGAGTCCCCGAGAGACCACCAAGGAGCCGATTCCGATGTAAACACAAAAGGGTCATTTATTTCAAGCTCGAGCTTGGACTCCCACCTGTCACCGATGCAGCGGTTCCAAAGTGAAAGTCTCTAGCTCCGGTTAGGCAGGGATTTTTATACAAGTTCAGGAAGAGGGGATTCTAATTAAGCACAAGCTGATTGGGGATTTTGGAAGTCAAACAACTGTTATTGGTTAAGTTCGGCTGGCCTGACCATAATGATGTAACTTGTAAGCTATGTTATCTATGGTCAGGTGGGTGGTTGCTAGTCCTCACTGGGGTCCGTTCATGTAAATGAAGGATGCAAACTTATTCAATTCTAACTGGTAGAAGCATGTTATCTTCAAGGAGGAGGAGCGTTGCTAGGGAAACTATCTAGGGTGGGGGTCTACAGGCCCCGGTGGCCATTTGTCCGTGTTCTTAAGACACGTACATCTCGTACGCCTGGGTCATTGGGCACAGATGGTTGGCCTTGGGATAAGGCCTTCCTGCCTTTCTGTGGTAAGGAGGTTTTTCAAGGTTTCTTTCGACCCGGTCTGGGCCTCAGATAAAGATTAGGCACGAAAACAAAGTCAGTCCTGTTCTGTCTTTCACTTAGGTTCACGTAGTCAGATTTGTTAAAATTGCTTCTTGTATGCTAACTCTTACATTAATCAGCTTAAGCCCTGGACATACCTCACCTGGTTTCTGACTAAAACATAAGTACATTTCAGCCCTAATTGGGCTCTGCCTAAACATAAGCTACACTAGGCCCTGGCTTTGCTTTAATTAACCATTGATTAAGCCTTAGCTAAATCACGGTTACTCTTTACTAGGAGTACCCTTAATATATACTCCTTTCAGCCCTCACCTCCCCTATTGTGCACCTACCATTGCCTCAGTTATCCTGCAGTTTCAGGCTGCCCTCTGCATCATAAAGAGGGAATGGACAAGACACTGCCTTACCCAACTGCAGCAGGAAATGGACTTCTAGCCACACTGCATCCTTCTGTAGTTATAGTTTAATACAAGAAGCCACCATCGAACTGACACCCCCCAGCGATCAGGGGAGTAACACTCCACCTGGTAGTAAATCTTCTCTTCACCCATTCAAGATGGTCTGTACAACTCCTTCCAGGACACATAGTTTGTAACAAGTTTATAACAAATATGGAAGACATTGTCCCAAGTACAAGAGATAGACCCACAGTGCTTGTCCATAAAGTGCCACCAGCAGTTAAGAAGAAAGCTGACATAACACAATTGTAGCAAAGGGAGTGTAAGCTTCACAAGGTTGAGCTCTGAGCATTTGTAGATACTGTGAACTCTCCACAGTTACTTTATCAGGCCTATTGTGAGGAAGAAGCCAGTCTGATGTATCCTGGCTTGGACTGTAAAGCACACTGAGTCCTTAGTTGATGTCTCAAAAACAGGAGGATGATGAAGCTCAGAGCATGAACCATGAATTCCTGTGTAATGGTTTCATCAATATCTTAGTGATGAGAGACTGGTAATTGGTTCCAAAGCCCTGCTATATTATTTGGTTTGGTTTGGGAGTACATATTTGTATACATCCACTTTTTTGTAAAATATATTTGATTCCTTCATCATTGGGAGTTCACTTCAGCTCAACTAATCATTTTTTCATCCTTATCAAGTTCTAAGTTAAACTTAAATAGGCCTGTACAGTTCTGTTTACCCCTTCACATACATGATGACTCATATCAGCCCTGAATGAACTAAATGAAATTCTCAGGCACTATCCAGGGCAAAGTGGGTAAGTGGCCCTGCTCACAGGACAGCACCTGAGCAGGGCCTGTTCCATAGGGTGTAAGCACTCCTTACATTAGGTGGTGTACAGCAGTAGGTCAAAGGGACTGATATGGGCACCAGGATCAGGGAGTTTAGGCATTCATTCATTCATCCCACAAATATTTATTGATCATCTACTATGTGCCACATATGGTCTTAGGTCCTGGGAATATAATGGTAAGTGCAAATAACCACAGCCACTGGCTTCATGGAAATTTCATTCTACAAAAAAAACTAAGGGAAAGTCTGCACAGCTATGGGCGGAAGCCTAGATCAAAACAATCTATACCCAAGGACATCACAGGGCAAAGTCATGTGTGATGGGCAAAGCTCAAAATGACAGAATAGCTATAAGCATTAAGGGTAAAGAGCTAGGCAAATGGCCATGTGGTCAGAAGAACAGACAGCAGCCACAAATGAGTCTTATCACCCCTTTATAAATCGGGAAACAGAGAGCTGCTGAAGATCAGCTGGCCCTAAGCGGCAGAGAGGATTCCAACCCAGGGCTGACTGCCCCAGAGCCCATGTTCCTTCCAGGGCCACCACACTATGGGGCTGATATCTGGCCCTCGTGATCTCAGGAAACACAGGAGAGGACTTCAGGGTTCCTCGGGTTCCTTTACCAAAGCCACTCATCACCAGTCAGTCCTTCTTCCTCAGTTCTACCTGCTTCTCGGTGCTGGGGCAGGGATATAGTTTTGATGGGGCGGAAGGCATGAAAATCTGGTGACAGGCCTCCAGCAGTGTGGCATGGACAATGGGTGAAAAGAAAGAGATGGTTACAGTTGCATAAAACCTCTGGACTATGACCACTTTTTCAAGAAAAGAAACAAAAAAGGATACTTCATGAGGATTCTTTTGCAGTAAATTACTGAGGGGGTGAAAATAATCAGGAAGTATGTGACTATCCAATGGAACAAAATTCTCTGAGCATTACCAATAATCTCTGGAGGGTGTAAGGAATGATAATGCTTAACAGTCCACATTCTGCCAACACAGCAGCTAATTCTTGCATGTAAATACACTGTCTATATCAAGCAAAAATAAAATTTAGGCTCTGGAGGCATGAGACTAGCCCCATCCCTGATTTATGCACCTTGATTCAATGATGGGAAGTTTATTGCACAGGGGTGCACAGGGGAATTCCAGTTGAGAATAGGAAACCAACCCACTTCAAAGCCAAGGACCTCCCAACCATCCAAGGCTCTGCATGACTTCCAAACATCACTCGTTAATTCTTGCAAGATGCCAGTTGGTTCTGCATCTCTCCTCCCTTGCCCTCCTCAAAGTGACTCAGAAGCAACTTAGTAACACTATAACAAACCTCTCTTTTTGCAGCAGCTAGATTCTCTAACCCAGTTTCCTAGTCAAAGTGTGTAGTATATTCTTTGGTCTCCCTAATCCCCCTAGGAGATCCTGCAGGGACGCCACATACTCCACGCACAAAGCCTGCTGGCAGGCTAAGTATAGCTAATGACCTCCAATATCCACTGGGAAAGAAAATGGTTCCATCATTCGATTTGTTGGTGCCCCAGAATTCAGAAATTTAATATCACACAATTAATGACAGACTGCCTTTTCAAGTTCTTTGTTTCCCAGAGTGAGAGGGGTCTTATCTTCTGAACTAGAAAGAATGTGGCCAGTAGAAAAAATACACGGGGAAAATGTGTTATCTTACTTTTCCTTCTGCCCCAATTCACCACAGTCACCACCACCACGACCACCACATCACCCGGGGCAAGTCATTTATACTTTCTGTCCTCAGTTCTTCCTTCTGTAAAATGGAATAGCTTACACCAATCTGAAAATAAATGGAGAGAAAGTGTACTATATAAACGAATCATATCAGCACAATAGATACGAGCACAGACTTTGAAATC